>JBAMJV010005932.1:67500-99770 GCA_037951105.1 Echinarachnius parma
AAGAAATGATGATGAAAATGTTGCTCTTGTTCATAATGAGAACGATGACGATTACGGTAGAGATTTCATGTTATAGATTAACCATATGTTGATACATTTTTACTATAGTTGATAATAACTTTAACTTTATTGTTCTCAGGAAATCCGCATGCTGCCGAAACCAGTACGCATCTTGCCGGTGAGTATTCCAATAACTTGTATAAATTTACAATGATTCGGACGTTGACGGGGCTTTGACTGTCAGTAGATACAACTACTGCAGTTGGACAGGATGCGGTAAAGTCTTTTATTTTGGCTCGTATTACGCGTTGCCTGATAAGGCAGGTAGGTTAATCATAAACGCATCCTTGTTAACAGACTATACAGGGTGGCCAAAAAAACGGAACGGGGCACTTCCCAAAATATAGTAACAAATGTATTATGTCCATCGGATAGGGTGTCTTTTCAAATGAACAACGATACCAAGAACAGTCAATTTGGTCGTGTAGTTTTTGTTTTAGGGCGCTGGGAGTGACACCATGTCAGGTTCTCTTTTTTGTCAATTTTAATGCTACAGTCACAAATGGTCCGATTTTGGCTACGGCGCCCTTACGATGCCACTTTTAGGTGAAATCTTGCGGGAATCTTGCGGCGCCCGCACGGGTGCCTTGGCTATCTTACGGTCGCCGTTGCATTTTTCCTCGGCGTACGATGTCAAAAATTTGTTTAACGCGGAGTTAAAACAAAAAATACATCGTACGATTTTTTACTTGCCGTAAGCCCGTAGACACATCGTAGAGAGCATCGCACGGGCACCACCAGGGCATCGCACGGGCACAGCAGGGACATCGCAGCCTTTTTTTTCGAATATCGTACGATTTTGAGACCGAAAAGTTGGCCACTCAAATCGTACGGGTACCGTGGAGTCACCGCACGGGTACCGTGGAGTCACCGTAATAGTACCGGAAGGCACCCGTACGGGCGCTTATATTATGTTTACGGGGGCCATGCGATTTATGTTTTATTTTAATGCTACAGTCACAAATGGTCCGATTTGGGATACGGCGCCCGTACGATGCCACTTTTAGGTGAAATCTTGCGGAAATCCTGCGGTGCCCGCACGGATGCTGTGGCTATCGTACGGTCGCCGTTGCATTTTTCCTCGCCGTACAATGTCAAATTTTTTTTTAACGCGGAGTTAAAAAAAGAATGAATCGTACGATTTTGTATTTGCCGTAAGCCCGTAGACACGTCGTAGAGAGCATCGCACGGGCACCGCAAGGGTACCACAAGGGCGCCGTACGGGCGCCGCAAGAACACCGTGCAGCATCCCCGTTGACCCTAGAATGTTCTGCACAGGCGCCGTGCGATGGATCTTAAATTGTACGGGAGCCGTGCGGCGTCCGAAAGGGCACCCGATATATTAAACACGATCACCGTGCGATGAATACTAAATCGTATGGGCGCCATACTATCGGGACACCGCAAGGGCCCCGCAAGGGCGCCGAAATGGCGCCTCACGGTAACCTCGAGGTATCAGCAAAATTTGTTTTACAATCGTAAGGGTACTGTGGAGGCATCGTAATAACACCGTAAGGCATCCGTACGGGCAATAAGTTAGTGTTCACGGGAGCCGTGCGATTTATGTTTTAAGCCAAAGACCATCGTACGGGGCCCGGAGAATATGTGACTGCTACTCCGAATTCCACAGACATCGTATGATATCAAGATTTCCCCAAATCGTAGAAAATCCACCGTAGGGAGAAAAATCGTACGGCGCCCGGAGCATTTGTGACTAGATACATCGCACGTACCGCCTTTCATAGAGTTGAACAAGGCGCGCCATTGTTAGAGTGCACTCAGCCGTGTGCCGAGAGAATGGGCATGATCGTTCAATGGTGTTACGGGCAGGGAGTGCAATTTAACTGGCAATCATTTTGTTACTTTATTTTGGGAAGTGCCCTGTTCCGTTTTTGTTGGGCCACCCGGTATATAGGTGCTTTAGCATATGTCTATTTTTTTCATTTTGTGGAGTATAACCAGATTGTCATGACTTATGAATTATTTCCCTTGTTATTTGTTTCTCTTCAGGGTGATAACCTAATTACGTCATGTCGGTATGACACCAGCAACAAGCCAAACGTCACAATGGTAAGTAATCTTAATCAATGCAAAGTATGAGGTTTTACACAACCGTATGCGAGGTTTTAAAGCGAAAACACATGACAAATTAAGTTTTATCACTTAATGAAAATGTGTATCAATAATTTTAAGCCATTATACCACATTTGTATTTCATTTGAGGGAGTTTCAGCCCCAAAGCCCCCAACAGTGCACCAGTGTCAATAATACATTTTGTTTAGGGGTTCCCTTATTTTATCAAGTTATATATTTATATAAGTCTGCAAGGGCACGTTATAAGTAAGATGATTATAATGCTGAACAACTCTTTTAATTAATTTGCGTAAACAAATTACAAGTAAATTTTGATTAATAAACATATTTTTTCTTGTTTTCAATCATGCTTTCTGTAGGGTGGATTCGGTATATCGGATGAGATGTGCGTGAATTACGTGCATTACTATCCGCGTTCTGCTCTAGAGGTCTGCAAGAGCACCATCTCCAAACGAGTGCTGAGGAACTTCTTCGACTGGTCCAACGGGTGCGTGTGGTATGAATCCACTTCAAAACAATTTTCAATTTCAATTCTTTTTTTTTTCAATTTTACTTTCGTATCCAACAAAGTATACAATAATTTACAATCAATTACAAAATAAGGGAACATATATTGGAAACGGATTCTCTAACAAGCAATGCTTGTAAAATTGTTGAACCCGTTAAGACTAATGAGAAAGTATTAACTTTGTCTTGTAACTCTCGAGTCATTGCATACTTACTTCCAAATTCTACGATAATGTTTTATTTAACCATAACGGCTTGATAAAATGTTCATGTTAGGATTGTTTATTGAGCCATTATAAGGAACGACGTCAGATTTCAATTTTCATTTCATGCTTACTCAATGGGTCATTAAAGGAACAACGCTAGATTCACACGTAAACTTAGGTTTTGTTTCTGAACTCTTTATTAAAACTTGATTGATAAAGATGTAATAACGTTATACTAGGAATCGCCTTGCATTAACTTTTGAATATATTACTTTCTTTCAAATGTACATTATGACAGACACATGCTAGAAAGTAACAATAGCATTATATTTATTATATCTCTGAGTTGACAAGTCATGTTAGTTATTTACAAATTTTTTGAGTTGAGAAAGCCAAATCTATTTAAAATCAGATTTTAACGCAAAGAAAACAACATTATTTTATAGTATTTAAATCTAACAGGAATATACATTATAATAAGTTAGTAAAACTGAAATAAAAATGTATCTATCTTCTGTCTGATGAAAAGGGGCGAGCGAGATGCGACCGAAGACCTTTCAGACGAGGACGTCCTTGCGAGATTTTGGGACGTGAGCTGGGATGCAGACACGAAGCGAGTCTGGCAGGAAGTCGTGGGAAGAACTAACGTCGACATGGACTGTCTTCGGCCCTCTGGCACACCCTTTAGAGTAAGATACAGTCTAACTTGTGGTAGTAGCAACCTCTGTAGAGCAGACACCTGTCTATAGTGACCACTTAGTCTGTATCCCATAGTCAATAATGCCTGTATGGTGGTCAATATAGACGCGTTTGAATTATTTATACATTATTTATACTGACGCCGACATGAACTGTCTTCTGCCGTGTGGCACAAAAATCAGAGTAAGATATTCAATACCAGTTCATCAGCAATGCAACAAAAGGGTAGAAAGAAATACATACAGTGCGCCCCTGACTAATTGAGGGCCTTAAATAAGTAGGCTTATTGTGCGTCACAGAACTATTCTGATAGTTGAAATTATGAGGAATATGAAACTTGAACATCAAAGACTCAATAGAAACTATGAATCATTTTAGTAATTTGCGTGACAATATTTTGTTTTTTAATGTTATTTTCTCCTCTCTCCCATATTCTTCTTTTCAATTCTTCCTTTGCACAGGGAGACTGGGATGACATGGAGAAGAGGTCGATCCAGATCCCTTTACCGGAAACACCCGAACGCTGCACGGAAAACTAACGAATCACACCGAAAACGTCCGATAAGTCTCCCGAACAATTTCCTTTTTTCGGTATAGGAGGGGATAAATGAAGAGATTCCCCCGCCCCCACCCCTTGAATCTACGCCAATTGAGGAGGTAGACGAATCGCCCCAAAACACTCAAAGAAAACATCCGACAGATGTATGCATGGACAGTTTAATAAATCGCCCGAAAGCACCCGAAGAAGGATCCCGAATGTGGAGCGGAAATTACCGAGTCGTCTGAATACGCCCGAAGGATACCTCCGTATGCTGTATGCATGGAAGTCAATAAAAGTTATGTATTACTTCACATAGAAAATGCTATGAAATATACGATTGCACTCATTGTACACGTGTTGTATAGCCAGCGTAGATAGTTTGCACTCTAATAAAAACAAATCCTTGAATATAATACCTGCATATTGTCACTGTTTATAATGAGGTTTATATATTTTTCAAAAGAGTGGATATCATATAAAGAGATACTTTGTTTTAATGATATAAAATAATTCCGATGTAAATATCATCACGAATAGAAAGCTATTTTTGTGCTAGCCTTGTATTATATCCATATACTATTATATTCCAGCAGCGGAGAGGCCAGTTATTGTATTCATCGTTTGTGTTCGTTGTTAATGTTTCAGATTTAGTATTTTGTATCGATATTTTCAGATTTTTGTTTGGACCGTACTTTTTATTTGGCATACAATTTAGCATAACGTATAGATAATTGAGAAACTAGAGTCTATTGAGCGTATGATCCATCGATCATCATAATAATTGTAATGTTGTGTCCTTTAAATTTTGTTCGCATGCAGGTTAGATCTGCTTACCACCAAAATGTTTACTATTTCTTAATCAATAACAATAAGTAATATGATAACATTTATTACAATATTATGTTGATATTTTGGTTCGAGTATTAATCTTTTTACCGATAAAGGACGAGCAAATGAATTAAAATGAAGAAAATCGAGTAGAATACCTACTGGCAAGATCACAGTATGTCACAGTGTGAACACAGTGCGTTGTTTCACAATGTGGGCCATAATGTGAACACAATGAGTGATTTCAAGTTCGGTGTTGGGCTGGTGTTAGGGTGGTGTTACTCCAAGAGCAGCTTAAATCGAGCTCAAAATCAGCTGTTCGGTTTGGGAGAACCGATACCGATAGTGCTATCGATATCTAAACACCGCCCTAACACCAGCGAAAAAGAACAAAAACGGTTTAAAATGCCGACGAAAATGCCGAAACCCTTTTTCAAATCATTTCAATCATTACGTTTATGATACTGCTGTTCATAATTCAGGGTAATCTGAGACGATAATATGCAGTTCTGTCAGTTAGTAAATGTAAAATCATACAATTTGCATTATTTCTTTTGTTATTAGAATAATTCTAAAGACGTATCACGAGTGTCATGCGCGAATTTTGACAAAATATTGATTTGCAGCTGAACAGTGCTATACGCAGCGGAACATTCACTACGCATTACGCCAGAAGTTGCGGCGTTCTTAGTCTGCTCGTGGCCGTTAACGGCGTTGCATGTGCATGCATGAGTGAGTGAGTGTAACAATGATTTAATTAAATAATTTATAATTATACTAGTTAATGAATCGGGTCAATCTATCATTTAATCTAACAATCAATCAACCAATCAATGAGTGAGTGATCAGTAATATAATATAGTGAGTTAATAAAACAATGATTGAATTAAATAATTTTTAATTATGGTGAATGAATCGGGTCAATCTACCAATCAATCAATTAATCAATCAATCAATCAATCAACCATCAATCAATTCAATCAATCAATAAATCCAATCAATCCAATCAATCAATCAATCAATCAATCAATCAATCAATCAATCAATCAATCAATCAATCATTTGACACACGCGGAGCTAGCTACTTGACTACCGAAGTAGTTGGTACGGTAGGACTTTTTCTCGGTCGATTACCCTCCGAAACATTTTATTTCATTTTTATATATTTGTTATTTAATAAACCGGCCAGGAGGTTGCAAAAAAGGCCTTGTCTATATCTAGCTATATAGTCGTATCTAGTTTAGTCCAGTTTATTTCTGACTAGGTCTAGGCCTACTGCCTACTGCCATACTGGGCCTATGCCCAGGCGAAGCCAGGCAAGCACGGTTGAACTATAATATAATAATTACATGAATAATTAAGCAATATTCCATGCAGCATGATATCACTATCAGTACCAAAATATAGAACTAGAGTAGTCTAGCCAAGACCGTAATTGTAATAGCGTCAGTCAGTGCAGTGCAAGTGGAATAAACAGAGACAAATGTTTGCTTTATGGCTGCCTAAAACACTAAGTCTAAGAGTGACTGAGTGTTCAAAGTCTTTAATTAGGCTTAGCCTAGCCTAGGCCTAGGGCTAAATAGGCTAGCATGCCGGCCCCGGGGGCTAGGCCTAGGATGATGCTAAATTGTTAGCCTTAATCTTACTCGATTTTAGACTTAGCTTAGCCTTATAGCCTTAGCCTCAGGGGCCAGGAGTATGCTATGCTTAACTTAAGACATATCTAGACTATTACTATACCTAGTAGTAGTACTAGCCTATCCGGCCTGTCAGCTCTTGAGACTTGACTAACTAGTTCTCCTAGGACTATGCCTATAGTCTAGAACTAGTAAACTAGGCTACTACATCTAGTACTAGATAGTACTAGAATAAGATAAGTAAGTACAAAATATTAATAGTATTAAGTATTAACTTCTGCTAGTTCTGGCCAATTAACGAGTTAACATCTATGATCTACATCATTGTTACTAAAATAGCTTTAGTTTGACATATTATATTAATTATTATGACTTACAGTTACACAGAAAAGGATGGACACAGCACAGGACAGGTCCATGTCAGAGGCTACATCTATTTTCAGCAAGCTGGTGATGGTATTAACTATTGAAGTCTGTGTAAAATAAAAATCCACTTGGTCTTGGATTGGAGAAGTACATAAGGCCGAAGCGAAGGCGAAGCGAAGTCTATATATAGCTGCATAATTGTGCATGCATTATTACGTTGTTTGTTTACGTTATTTTTGCGTACGTGTATTACCATATGACCTAATTAATTACCATAAATTAGACTCAAGATCAGACTCGTATTGGTTGTTTATTGATCTTAATAATGTATCCCCAATTTAATGTATCACTATTGGCTTACAAAAATAATAACCATCAATTATGTTTGATTTTTTTACTAAATCTAGGTACTTTATAGACCGTGTGTTAATGATATTATTTGCAAACACAAGTATTCAATTCATATTCTAAATTAAGATCGACTAGCCTACCTTATGATTAATTCATTGATTTGACGTTCACACTAAATCATTGGCGGCGGGGGAAGAGGGGGGGGGGGGGGGGGGCTGGTGGCGGTCACTTGGCAAATGAACGAGGGTCAATTTTATAACATTATCAATGATACATTTAAAAATATACCACAATCTACTACTTTAGAACTATACTACTTCTTCTTCTACTACTAGTACTCTATTATAGTACTAATGGAAAGAAAAAAATCTAACTTTTCAGTTATTTTTGTGTCTAGCATCACTTTGTTTAATTGCCTAATTGTTTTTTATTTATCTTGTACGGTACGTTGGTTTATTTTTAGTTGGATCGTCAACCCAAGCTGACTATAATTAATTGGTTCATTAATCGTTTCCATTAATTCTAATCAATTATGAATTCATCGTATACATACTTCTGCTCTAACACTGCACTAACACCGAACTTGAAATCACCATTTCTTAAATCCCTAGGGGCTAGTGTTAGTGAATGGGAAATTTGTACGCAAATCCTTAACACCAGCCATGAAGCTCAGTTCAAGCAGACGACATTTCCATAAAATTACAACACCAGCCACCGGAAGTTGCAAAATTCCAGAGGTCAACTCCTAACACTGCAAGAGTTCAAGTTCGGTGTTTAGGCCGGTGTTAGTGTTTATTAAACACTAACACCAGCGTTAAACACCGAACTTGAAATCACTCATTGTGTGGATTATGTTAAATTGGAGCATATGAACAGTGTCAATAGTTATCACAATTTTAACACACTGTCAAAACACTTTATTACACCCCGAGTTCACAGTTTGAACAATGGTGTGCTCACACAGTGTGGTCACCGTGTATTCACAGTTTGAACAATGGTGTCTCTGTGCTCACACACTGTGCTCACACAGTGTGGTCACAGTGTATTCACTGTTTGAACAATGGTGTGCTCACACAGTGTGGTCACAGTGTATTCACAGTTTGAACAATGGTGTCACTGTGCTCACACAGTGTGGTCACAGTGTATTCACTGTTAGAACAATGGTGTGCTCACACAGTGTGATCACAGTGTATTCACAGTTTGAACAATGGTGTCACTGTGCTCACACAGTGTGGTCACAGTGTATTCACTGTTTGAACAATGGTGTGCTCACACAGTGTGATCACAGTGTATTCACTGTTTGAACAATGGTGTCACTGTGCTCACACAGTGTGGTCACAGCGTATTCACAGTTTGAACAATAGTGTGCTCACACAGTGTGGTCACAGTGTATTCACAGTTTGAACAATGGTGTCACTGTGCTCACACAGTGTGGTCACAGTGTAATCACTGTTTGAACAATAGTGTGCTCACACAGTGTGGTCACAGTGTATTCACAGTTTGAACAATGGTGTCACTGTGCTCACACAGTGTGGTCACAGCGTATTCACAGTTTGAACAATAGTGTGCTCACACAGTGTGGTCACAGTGTATTCACTGTTTGAACAATGGTGTCACTGTGCTCACACAGTGTGGTCACAGTGTATTCACAGTTTGAACAATGGTGTCACTGTGCTCACACAGTGTGGTCACAGTGTATTCACTGTTTGAACAATGGTGTGCTCACACAGTGTGGTCAGTCACAGTGTATTCACAGTTTCACACATGGTCCACACTGAGTTCTTCTCGGTATATACTAGGATTACCTACTCATTTCAGAAGTACAGAAGGCCCATGCCTCAAATTGTCCTCCATTTTGTATTTTACAAAGTGTAATCTTTTTAATTAGAACAATAACGCCCAACTGTTCGAGGGGTCACCATCTTGATCCGTATCTACTGCTTCAATGTAGCATAATTAATATTATGAATATGGTAGTTGATTCTACTTGGATGGCATAATAATTATGTGATAGACAATGCAAAAAAATAAAGTGACACCACGTTTTTCTGCATCCTGAAATATCCCCCCCCTCTCTTTTTCTGTTTTAACTTCCTGGTGATATGCCCTAATTATAATTCGGATTGAGTTTTCCCGCATTCTATTCTATTCTAGGCAGGGGTGTCGATCCTGGGGGGGGGGGGGGGGGGCAGGGGGGGGCGGTCGCCCCCCCCCCCCCCCCCCCCCCCCCAATGAAAATATTGGGGGGGCGAACATATCATTTCGCCCCCCCAATAATTCCGAAAATGAGGAAGAAAAAAATCGAGTGATATAATGCCAAAGAGGGGAAAGATACATTCATCAATAATTAATCTTCAAAATAGCCGTTTTTTAGTTTGAAAAGGACTGTAAATCTCTTTTTTGCCGCGCGCTTCGCGCGCATACAGTTTCTCATATTGCAAGTTTCATTTGGGTTGCGGGAACTCACCTTTTGAAATGTGTTGGGCAGCGTAATTTCTCAAACGCACACCTCAAACGAAGTTTATTAATTCCTCATCTATAGATAGCATACCGTCACAGAAAATAAAATAATCTCGGTACATATGCGCTGAACGCAAATCAAATTGGAATATCATGTCCCCCCACATTTGAAAAAGGAGCAGATTGTCCCCCTCCCTTTGTCATTATGTATGTTTGGTTCCATACCTATATACTTCATATAACGTAACATTTCTATCTCGGGTGTGCACCAAATCGCACAATTTCACGCCCCAAAATACAAAAGCTCCCTACTGTGGGAGGGGGACACCCCTCCCACACCCTCCCCCGCTCGGTCGCTTTGCTTCCTCGCAATGTCTCCCCTACACTTTTGAGAAATAGTTGACGCACTTGCTTAGTTTCATGGGAGCCCAATGCCCTAGACTATATCGATGGCTCTATAGTATACATGATCACATGGATCCATCTCATGCAAGGCTCAGTCTTTTCCTCGCTATGCCCTTGAAAAATACGTTATGAGTAGGTTCACTATTTTATACAATTTTAACACCCATGCTAGGAGCAAATGTCTGAAATCTAAAAGCTTCCGGGGGCTCCGCCCCCTGGACCCCCATTATTGTCCCCAAATGTGGGTGCCCCCCAAAGTCAGGTCTTCGAGCCATCAAGACACTTTCAATGAGCGCATCATAAAACTTCCGGGCATGCCAATGTGGGCCTTTTAGCTCTCTCAGTGGTCACTCTTGACAAATTTTCAAATTTCGCCCCCCCCCCAATCTCAAAAACGGATCGACACCCCTGATTCTAGGTCTCCTAGCTGATTTGAATTTGTTTTCATAATCCGTGTTAAATGAAAGCCATGTTAAAGAATGATTTAATTGTTATTGTATAAATAATGGCTATCTTCTAAAATTAATGTGTTCATTTGTCACTCTTTCTATAACCTGCAACTCGTTTTGCTTACATTACCTCCTGAATGATTTCTGCAATAAAGCGTTCCTATAAGAGATTTCGTTTGATTGATGTTCTGTTTTTCGGTGTTGATAAAATGTTGTATGTCTGAGTATTAATTCCATCAACAAAAAAGCTGGCAGAACAAAATTAATAACATTAAAACTATTACATTGCTCTTTAGACAAATATTCGTTCGGCCATCTACATTTAAGTGAGTGTTCATACATAATCCACCAAGAGTGTATTTCTGCCTCTTTATTCCGAAGATAAATTATTTTCGGAATAAAAAATGAATAAATAATGATGACACTATCATTTCAAGATGAATGAACCTTATTTCTTTTTCGCAATAGAGAACCTAAGTAGTTTCTTTCTAGAAAATTGTGACCAGGGAATTTCGGAATTTTTGAAAAAAGTGAAATTGTGGATTTACGAATCTTCGTGGTGATGAGTAGCACATTTGGCATGATCAATGCAACAGAATGTGACAAACGCCCTCTGTCCCAATCGAATGGTCAATGAATGATCTACACTTATTTGGTCCATTTCTTATTTGGTGTAGCTTATTTGGATACCTGAGGCTAAAACTTCACACGTTTCCCATTCAAAACACAGCCCCACCTCTTTCTCCAATCCCAACCGTAATCCCAACCTCTAATCATAATCATAAGCCCTAACCATAATCCTAATAATAAGTTGATAATAAGTTGATGAAGTGGGTGTAGACGAAGTATGCATCCCAGGTCCTTCCAGCTGAGGCGGGGAAGGGATGGGGGGGGGGGGGGGGGGGGGAAGGGAGGGATGGTAAAAAGGAGTTGTATCCCTCCCCTCCCCTGTGCCCAGCGTAAGAGAGTTAGAATGGTCACACGCTGTAAGTTCAGTGCAACCCAAGAAGTGCATGAGGGGCGGGGGCGAGGGAAAGTAATTGGTTAAATAATATGTCAATTCATCTCCTATCCACGCTTACCATTTGTATGTGTTTGTGTGTGTGTGGGGGGGGGGGGGGGGAGGGGGGAGGGGAGGGGGGGGGGGGGCAGGGTTTAGCTATTGAAATAAAACGTTTCCTTGTCACAGCGCATTGCATGCATCGATATATCGATGATTGCATGCGGTCCTTCTTGCCAAACCTTGCACTCTCGGTGACTCCCACATTACAGCATTGTTGCAATCTGATCCGCCGCTACGTTACGTACCTTTGACCCCCCTTTGACCGTGTAGCCATCCAACTTAGTTTGACTTTAAACAATGTGACGGGAAATGAATTACTAAGATATTTATGATTTAATTTGAAAAGATAGAGAGAACGCAAATGTGTACAAGACTACAAGTAAGCAATTCAAACAACAACAAAAGCAAATAAGACAATGACAAGAAAGTAAGAAACAAACAAACACATGTATTGGGGGAGTTGCCATATATGTGTAGTGTAAATGGACAGTGTGGTTATAATTATGATGTTGTTGACGATGATGATGATGAGGACGACGACGACAATGACGGTGATGATGATGATGATGATGAAGTTGATGCATGATGATGATTATGATGATGGTGGTGAAGGTGATCCCGGAAGATGATCCGTGATTATGATGATGGTGATGATGATGGTAGTGTCGATGATGAGAGTGATTATTATTTATATTTCTTATAGGAACACAAATTAGGAACAAGGGAAAGATTTTTTTTCAAAAAAGGGGGTTACCCCCCCTCCCTTGCCCCCCATAGCACCGCCGTACGTTCTCCGGAAGCTGTAAGCGTGTTGATAGCGCGGTGGTTCAATACATGTGTGTCGGTTTGTTCGTGTATTGTATTTTTGTGTGCATTGGCCGCTCGCTGGATCTTTGGAGCTGAATGTGGGTACGTGATATTGCACAATCATAACATTGCGTGATTTTGGAGTCTGCTGCGATCAAAACATTGGGTGTAGCTTCAACAAATTTGTGTTCTTACAACGTTGTAACAGTTTTTGGAAACACAAAAGTGAAATTCAGCAGTTCGTCTTGAGGCGCATATGAGCTTCCAAGGGAAATCAGACTACGAAGATCACAAGCTAATGGCGGATTCCGGCTATGGGATTCCGAACGAGAAGCGGCACTCGCGATCGACGATTCCAGCCGACGGACGAGCGGAGATTATTGGAGGTATGTCGGGGAACTTTCCCATACTTGCGTGGTCGTGACGCGCTGTGGTGATTCCGCTGTACTGTGCGAGTGTATACGTTTTCAATATCATTTGAAATGTATTATTTTTGCTCGATGGTCAATTGTGTATGTTACTGTGTTGTTGGAATTGGTACTTTAGTGAAAGTTGTGAAAGTTTCAAAATATGATTATGATTATTGTCCAGGTGTGAAAGTATGTCTGGCCATGAATTGTCTGACGTTTTGAAGATAAATTGAGATCATATATATGTTTTGTGAAAACATGTCGCATGCAATTTCATTTGTGATGTATTATGAACTATGTCTATGAGTGATATAAGGGAGAATTTATTATATTTTAATTAATTAATTTATAAAGTGATAGATAATACATGTAGTTATGCTTAAAATGGGTGTAATGTTGTGATCACATACTAGTATGAAGTAAAGTTCTCTCTTAAATAGCAGCCAGGTTAATTGTAATATCAGGTTGATTCATTGTAATGTAATTTTGTATATTTTGTCAATTGTCATTCTTTTCTCTTTTTTATGAATTGTGGAAATCAAATCAAATCAAATCACATTTAAGACTTTGAATGACAAATTGTATTTGCAGGAATCCTGTTGACCCAATTAGTTTTGGTTTAGACAGGTTAAGTGGTTCAGATTAGTATCGATCACTGGAGTGTATACACAGTAGCCGAGTTCCACACAATTATCTAGATAATAGTTATCTAGATAATTCACCTACGTATGTGACAGACAGGTGACAGACATGCTACGAATTATCTAGATAATTGGCCCTTACGCCGACTACTGTATTCTAATGCAGCATGCAGTTAACCCCTTGACTTGCAGGGGTGCACTGCAGGGGTGTCGATCACGGGGGGGGATGGGGGGGATATATCCCCCCCAATATTTCAGGTGGGGGGATGGCCTGTATTATCATCCCCCCCAATATTTGGGGTTCAAAAATATATAATAACATTAAAATTAAGGAGCATTGCCCCCTCTCATGAATGGAAGTTGTTACTTGTTGATAATGCTAAACTGCCCAAATCCAAAATCTTCCAGGGCTGCGCCCCTGGAAACCCCATTAAGGTTATTTGACCCAGTACCAGCCATGTACTCATTAAATAGTTTTATTCAGGACTTCTCTCTTGGCAAACTTTCAGGCGATCCTGGCCCACTGTGCGTTTGCGCTTCGCTCACAAAAATTGAGCTAACTATTCAATAGTTAATTGTATTTCTGGATATTACAAATCCCAAAACTTCCGGGGGCTTCGCCCCCTGGACCCCCAATAAGCTTTCCAATGTGGGTATCCCTTGACTTATTCTATTCAGGGTTCCATCAGGATGATTGCAATCAACAGTATTTATCTATCAGGCTAAAATTCATCCATACTTGGACAGTGCCCTTATCATAACAGGATGCTTGCAATGTGCACTTAATAATCTTCCAATCTCTAAACAGCTAATTCAAAAGCCAATTAACTAAAGAATAGTTAACTCTATATTTACATGTAGACAACATCTTTATATCTGGATATTACAAATCCCAAAGCTTCCGGGAGCTCCGCCCCCTGGACCCCCAATAAGCTTCCCAATGTGGGTATCCCATGACTGATGCTATTCAGGGTTCCATCAGAATGCTTGCAATATCTATCAGGCTAAAGTTCATATTGGACAAAGCCCAGCTCATAAAATGATGCTTGCAATGTGCACTTAATAATCTTCCAATTTCTAAACAGCTGAATTCAAAAGCTTTGCCCCCCCCCCCCCCCAGCCATAAAAACCCGGGCACGCTGCTGGGTTGTCGCTTCGCTCCCTCGCCAGAGATGGTCAAAATGACGAATCATCCCCCCCAATGGCGAGAAGAAATCGACGCCCTTGAGTGCACTGTATTAACCCTCTGGGTGGCAAAATCAAAATGCAAGAATCTTACTTTTTACCAAGTTCTTTAGACAAGTTTACGTTAATTATGGCCTCAATCTCAATTCATCGGCATTCTCTACCAAAACGTGCCCACAACCTGGCATGCACGACAAAAAGAACTGATGCTCTATTAGTCTAGATTCAATTTGTATATAGCACCCGTTCTTTCAGTCTTGAGCATGCCTTGGTAGAGAATGCCAATTCATTTAAATGCAGTGTGAGCTAATATATAAGAAATTAAGTGTCTATATACAATTTCTCCAGTACTTGACCATTGTGTGCATTTAGTTTCACTCAAATCAGTCACATACTTTTTCTAGGAAAGAAGAAAGAAAAATGTGTAGATTAAACTTTAACAAGTCAAGCTAGGTAAAGCTACTTGGGAATGGTTAAATTTCACTTCTTCATCCCTCCTGGGCATCAACATGAACCCAGAAAAAGAGGTTTTAGTAATACAGTAGTAATACGTTTGCCATTTGGAGGTCTCCAAAATAATACAGATTTGAGGCAAAAATGGCAAAATATGAAGGGAAACAAAAATTCAATCAACTACAATCTGTATGTTAAACTTAAAACATTTAAACAAGAAAACATTAGTTTTTTGGTCCTTAATTTGGGGACACATTTCCATGGAATAGCTCATGTACCACAACAGATAATGTACTATTGTATTGATGAGATGAGTTTGTGGTATATAGGTTTGATTGAATTACAGTCCTGAGACAGAATTCTGATATGCGTGGGACTAACTCTTGGTACAGACTAATAACCCATCAGATGAGCTTTATATCAAATTGTATCATTATACAATATCTGTCTACAATAAAAGAAAGATATTAGATTCATGTAATGTACAAATTTGCTTCGAAAAATTGGAATGCACGTATGAACATGTGCCACTGTATACTGTGAAAAGATACCAGATAATGTTTATGTTCAAGTTTAGGTTATGAAGAGACTTTACTTGTCGCTGTCATAATACTCACCAATATAAAGTATTTAATAATAATAATCATAATCATAATCATAATCATTTATCATAATCATATCATAATCATAATAATGATAATAATAATAATAATTAGTTCTTATATAGCCCATTTCCAATTAACTCCTTGAGTGCCAAGCTCACATTTTTGCGAATTACAATACACACAATGCCATAGAGCATTAAAATCCCTGGTACCTACTCAAAGTGTTAAAATCTGTCCAATGCGCTTTACAACCTCTCCAATAAGATATACGATACAAGATACATGGATTCAATTTTGTGAACATATCTTTAATTGAAATTAATATGGTAGTGCGCACTGAATGCAGCATATTTCCTGTCAGGCAGAGAATATGTTTGTGTGTTGTGCTCAGATCTATGTGATTCAATTATGAGGAGACACAGTTCTGATATCATGATACCCAAACCGAAGCTGATAGAGTGCGCACCGCTCATCAGCTTTCTCCCCCGAGCCTAGAAAATTTCTGCAAAACAGATCATGTTTCATTAATCAACTCTAGCTCCAACATCTGCTCTTTGCAATGCACAGCAGCAGGAAAAAATACATGAGGGTTCTGGGCGATTCAGCCCCCTAAAATGCCAAAAAGAGCTTGTAAACTACAAAAAAAAAGACCCCCTGTAATTATATGTTCAGTTCATGGCATAACACAGTTGTATGGCTCTTTTACCTGCATGAATAGGTTGAAAAGTAGCCCTAGAAAACAAAATTATAATGTTGTTCCCGTTTGCCTCCATTTCCCAAGTTTAGACTCTCTCTGCAAAAGCCACTCTCTACATGTACGTTGAATGTTGTTGCTAGAAATTAATTTGGGATGGAATATGATTAAATTACAAAATATAACATTTGTATTCATTTCATATAATGTGTAAAACAGCTAGTGAGATTGATTTATTTCATCTGTACTATCTTTTCTCATGTGACTGTCATCAGTACTATCTTATTTCAGGAAAATAAAAATGAATTGGTATATGAGGGGGTACAATTTATGTTGTTACACTTGCCTTTAATTGATGAATACAGACATATATACATGTACATGCCAAATAGACTTCACCTAAATATGACTGACTTAAAGGGGTAGTAGTTTAGTTTTGGTAGAGAGGGCGCTGCACATCACAATTTTTTTGTGAGGTAATGAAAAACTGAGTGTCGAATTTGAGAGAACATGCAATTTTAATGGCAGAATAAACTTTATTTGGTCAAAATCGACCCAGAAAAGGCTGAAATATCAATAAATATATATCTAATCTTATAATTATTTGGGGCCCAAATAAAATTTTAGAAGATTTTTAGAAAAAAATAAAAAAATGCTTGCACTTTTTCAAAAATTTTCAAAAGCGTTTTTTAAATAGTTGATGATCTCTCTATTCAATCATTATATCAATAAAACATCACATGCATAATTTTTTTATGAAAAATGGTTGAAACCAATGCCTTTTTAAAAAGCGCCCTCTTGTGTTTTAATGGCTCTTTTTGAATGATAACAGGCTTTTTACTTAGTCTTTTGTAATTTTGTATACCTTTCGAGCATGGTGGAGTTATAGCTATTAGTTTATAATGTTACTGTGCAGGTTTTTGCTACTAAAGTTCAGCCTTACCAAAACTAAACTACCCCTTTAACATATTTAAATGGAAACATTATGCAGAAGAGTATGATACAAATGTGAGTTTTCACTATTTTCCTTCTCAAAATGGCTCATTCTGTTCCCTACTTCCCTCAACAAATCATGTATCCAATTCCAAGTGCTGTAATTCTGAGGGTTACATTTTCTACTTCAAAATACAAAAAGAGTGACATATCATTGCTACCCCCATCTTTATTTGCATTCTGTAATTTTCCACTTAAAACATGGGGTAGATAGATACAGTTATATTTCATGTCTTTTCTTTGTATTATTCATCAACTGGTTGAATCAATCCTAGGATAGGCTGGCTCATACATAGTTGAGGGGACTTTTTGAAAACTGTTATTGAAAATGTAAGTGTGACTTTGTAACTAGCCATCATTTATGTTTTGCACACCACTATAAAGACAGTGACATCATTGCTATCCCCTTATATTTGCATAATAATATTCTGTAATCCACATATAACATGGGGTACATACACTCTCTTTCATGTATTTTCTGTGTATTATTCATTAATTGATTAAATCAATTCTAGGCTCATGGTTGAAGGACTTTTTGAATATTGTTATTGAAATTGTAACTGTGACCTTGTAACTAGCTATCTTGTATGTTTTGCACATATAATGCGATCATTAAATAATGAAATGCTTCAAAAGGGACAATTTTGTTCTAAAGTTTAATTATTGCCTCTCTCATACAAAGAGGTTGAAGATGGCAATTTGCACGTAGGACCTTATTTTTTTCAAGATTTCGCACTCTCAGTTTGGATTTTTTAAACATGATAGTTCAATTTGTTCGGTCATCTGTGAGTCTCCACCTTTTCTACATACATTTACTTGTGGAATTTGAATGGGAATGCAAACTTTGAAAAGGGAAAAGGAGGACATTGAAGTCCATGGTTACATGATGAGGCTAGGGGAATGTAGGTAGGCTCTTGAAACCAGTACAAGTTATGTCAGAGCTATACCTTCTGGCTGTAAAGGTATCACATTTTGATATTTTGTTTATTTTTATCAAATACCTGTGTTTTTTAAAAATATGTTTGTGGTTAATATATGTACAATATCACCTTTTAGTTTTTGATACCAGTATTTTCAATATATCGTTCTGTCCCTAGTCATGTTACAGCCCTCAAAATAGCAAATTCCATTCTCATAGTAGGGTTATCAAAACACTGATGGTGATAGACAGTATTTTTTTATTATTTTTTACATTTTGATTAATCAGAATACTGACAGTGATAGATGGCTGATACACACATAGATCAGTGCTAGCAACATACTGAAGGCTAATATTGTTTTTTTTATTTATTAAAAGCTGATATATTTCTTCCTATGCAATGCATATTTATGCAATGCATATTTATTTCTCTATTATAGTTACATTCCTTTTTGTTAAAATGAAGAAGAAAAAAACAATTCTGAACAACAGGTTGTAATCAAAACACTCGGATAGTTCACTGTTCTGGTATATCATGGTCCAACATCAATAATTAGGCTGGTAGCACAATCCAGTCTGGTGCTTTCGATCTAGCCATTTCACCCCTCTACTTTATTAAGTATACTGCTCGTAATGCACCAGTTTGGTCATTTATATGTGTATTTAACTTTTAATGCTATACAAATAATACAATGCAATTTAAAGTTCAAATTGCATTCCTTTAATTGTGTAAGTCCAGATTTTTACAGTATAATTTATCTGGAATATTACAAGCGGCTTCCATTAAAAGTCAGTTTAATTACTCATAATCCTCTCATTTGCTTTAATACTCATATTGCATAATTTTAATTTGTTTAAATCCAGATTTTTACAGTATAATTTATCTGGAATATTACGAGCGGCTTCCATAAAAGTCAGTTTAATTACTCATAATCCACTTATTTGCTCTACTCTACACATGATTCACATGTAGCTTTCACTATTAAAAGCAGAAAAAACATTAACACTTTGAATAACTACAATGGTTTTTAGGTAAAATATAAAGAGCAATCCAGATTTGTGCGGAAAATCTAGAACATTCTCTCCCCATTCAGTCAATATTGAGTATATTACTCCTTGTAATTCATTGATTTGTCCCACTCTACACGTGTGATTGAGCTCTCACCATACATCGCATATTGATTTTGGGGGTTGTTTACAGTGTGTTTACTCATCTGTTCCAATTCAAGTGGCTTTATTGGATTTCACATTTTCCCTATTATTAAGCAATTTATAGATCTTGTAGTCTGCTTTTAAGCTTAATTTGTGGTACCTGGGATAATTTAATAATCTCATTGCCATGAGAAATTAAGTAATTATGCATGTTAAACTAGTATTAAACTGCTTTCAAAAATCTGTACAGGGTGGACCATGATATAACTTTTCATAATATGGGAACAAAACTAGTGGTTTCACAGTATCTATCTTTTTAGGCAATCTTTCACTGATACAAAATCATACTAAGATGACAAATATGGGTAAGGTGTTATTTGTTCTATAGAGCAAATTTAGTGACACAATGTTGGGTTTCAAATTTTGTTCAGTTTGAACTAAATTGTCCCCAGACAATTGACTCTTTCACACCTATCATGTAGTCAACACCCTCATGTGTAAATCTGCTCTCCTGGGCTAAACTGCAAATTATTGTAAAGAATGGATATATATGCTAACTGATATTAACCTGTAATGTATGGGAAACCTGTTGAGTCCTGTATTATTTATAATTCTATGGGGATTGCAAAATCAAGTACCATAAACCGGGGTGACTTTGGCCGCCGGGGTAACTTTGGCCACTTTTTGAGAAGGCTATATTTTCATCACTGTTCACTCTTTAGAACTAATATCTGATTCTATACAATACCCTATAAGAATATATTTATAACAATAAGAAATTTGTTCTAAAAAGTTAGGCTTGATGAAAATACGTTCATCTAAAAAAGTGGCCAAAGTTACCCTGGCGGCCAAAGTCATCCCAGTTTACGGTAGGGAAAATGTAAAACCCATTGCCTACGAGAACCTGTTGGGTCCTGTATAAAATATGTGGGGATTGCAAAATCTAATACTTACAGATCAGGTTAAGAGTAACACATGTTCTGCTTAACCCATTCAGGACTGATTGATTTTGCATGTATGTCACATGTATTCTCCATAGACCCAAGCCCGAGTATTTCCAGGATCAGTCCTGAAGGGGTTATAATACCATGGTAGGTGAACGAGCGATATGATTTAAATATATGTCACAATCTCATGTAATTAGCGAGAGCAATGAAGTGTGTTATACAAGCAGCTCAATCACATTCTCTTCAAGCATATACTGTAAAAGTGGTATTGTTCGCGGTGTATTAATTTTTGCAGATTTCACGCTGAAGTCAGCGTCCGCGAATATATAAATGCGCGATTTGCATTTACGTGTGAACACTTGCTCGGCCGCTAAAAATTAAAAAGCCGCGAATGTGTTTTTGTGTCACTCAGCGCAAAATATTAATCGCACGAAAATAACAACGTTTACAGTACTAGTGTATTTCTTTATCACCCAACTGATTACCCTGGGGAATTATGTATGCGGAATGTTATGAAATATTGATAAGATATTATTATGATATAGTACAGAAAATCAATTCACCTGCACATGTGCGTAAAATATGCAGTGGCTTGGGTGATTAACCGTCGTCAGGGGAAGACCCTCTATTTGTTATTCCTTTTAAGGATATTAACCCCCCTTCAATCCTTTTTTTAAAAATTGTCCTTCCTACCATGTACCATTAGCGTAGTACTTAGGAAGTTTAATAGCAGGCCTTCATAGTCAAGCCTGTGTATATAGCGACCACCTACTATACATGTATTATATAATTGTTATATTGTATTGCCAACTTATTCTTTTAGATTATATCATGCCGAGATGCATGCATACAAAATAATTCCCAATTTTGGAGAAAAAAAAATTAAATAAAAATTGAAATTTAAGAACAGTTCAACAAAATTTGACCTATAGATGTACATTTTTACATAGTTACTAGCATAGGTAGGATCCATGGTACAAACTATTGTGCAAGCAGTCTAGCATTGTATGCAACAGCATAATTCGAGAGCTCCACGCAATCATTCAAATTCGATTTCCCCCCGGATCATTTCCCACTTTTCAAGTACGGAGCCTTCGCCTTCACAAGCATCGACAGTGTCTCTCAAGGCCCTCATTTCCTGAACCTTCTAGAACAGTTCGTACTCAGAAAATGTCTTCGTCGGTTGAGAAAGAGAAGGGCGCTAAGTCACTGTTTGTACTTTGGAGGTAATCATGTTTATAATTTGCAAGCCATGTAGAAATTAAATGTAGGCTCTCCCTTTTATGTTTCATGAATTTTATTCCCAAAATTAGACAATTATTATCAGATAGTTTTGCATCACATAGAGAAATTGCTCCAACCTACAAGGTGGTATGCGTAACTCAATTTAGCGAAAACTTTAATACTTGAAGCCCTTCTCACTTTCACCCGACGAAATGTACTTAAACATATACATTTACTTGCAAGATGTGGTTCCAGCTTTAATTTCCAACATTGGAGACTTGTTTTAACCTGTTCAGGACTGATCCATATTCTAGGTCTGCATGGGTTCTATATGGAAACCAACTTTTATACCATAATCAGATTGTCTTGAAATGGTTGAACAGATGGACTGTGTAGCTCATTTAATAATGTGCATCTGTAGGCACTGAATATATTTCATACATTTTCGAAGAAAGAGAGCACTTTGGTGTTTTCCTTTTTAATAGAAACTTCAGCCTGAAATGAATACGCTAAATCATGTTATGATGTTGATCAATTCAATTTGACTCTGACGTTATTGACATGTATGTATTGTGTACTGATGGAGCATGCATTTCATTTGTTACATGTATGAGCACCTGTAGATACTAGACATTCAATACTTTAGTTCTGGAATCATCAGTGTTCATAATTGAATCATGCTCTTCTATGGATATATAATGTGATTTCTGCAAACCTGTAGCCTATGCAGACAACATTGACAAAAGTGCAATGATAATATCAAAATGTCTGCTGTGCACAGTAATTTTGCTATCCACCCCAAAAGCTAATCTTGCTTTAATAATATTACGTAGAGAGGAGTTGAAGCAAACAACCATTGCGTATTATTGCCTTCAGTCCCTGCTCTTTTTGACTAGCTTTGACCTTAGCATGCGTCACCGAGCAATTTCATCTCCAGTTAACAAGCGGCGAAACTCCAAAATGGGCAGAATTTTCAAAGACAAGACAGGGTTTCTTTCCACATATTGGTTTGAAATTTGAATAACATGGACCTGTTCACATGTAGTATCGTGTACATATAAACCTGTGACTTTTTTTAACGGACTAAAAAACAAACAACAAATGTTGGATACGGTTCCGTACCCTTCCTAACAAGCTATTATGTCAAAATGCACCACCGAGCAGTAGCAATGGCCCCATGATGACTAGCAAAGCTTGAAGGGAGAAAGTATTTTCAAACACAAGACGGTGTTTCTTTTCCTCATAGTGGTTTTAAATGTTCATAACATAGACCTATCCACGCATGTGTACTTACTTTTGTTTATTAGACAAGAAAGACAAAAAACAGCATCAAAATATTGGATTAGGTTCCCTGCCCATGATGACTAACAAAGCTTGAAGGGAGAAAGTATTTTCAAACACAAGACGGTGTTTCTTTTCCTCATTGTGGTTTTAAATGTTCATAACATAGACCTATCCACGCATGTGTACCTACTTTTGTTTATTAGACAAGAAAAGAAAAAAACGGCATCAAAATATTGGATTAGGTTCCCTGCCCTTTCTGACAAGCTGTTACCTAAAAAAAGGAACTCCCAGCAACATCAACATCAGGCACTATGAACGAATGTCAAAACTGTAATGCGGGGAGCTCCGTCAATGGCCAGAAAAATTGGTTTGAATAACGTGTCCACACAAATACATTATACAGTATACTCTTTGTGCCTGGCCAAATAAACAAAGATGCTCAGGTTCTCTGTCCTTTCTGACAAGGCTTGACCTCAAAATGTTTCCTCAAGCAACATTAATTGTTATCAGGCCACATGAACGAGTGGTGAAATCTAAGGCAGGCAGCTTTTTCAACGAACATTTTTTTTTGGTACATACTGTATGTATCCTTTTTTGTGCCTTGCAAAATTATAAAAAATGCTCAGGTTCTCTGTCCTTTCTGACAAGGCTTGACCTCAAAATGTGTCACCGAGCAACATCAGGCCCCCTGAGCAAGTGGAGAAACTCGAAGGCGGGCAGCGCTTTCAATCAAAATACAACTCGTGTCTGCGGCACGAACAGGTCCTCGCTATTCTCTGCGGACAATGAGGTGTCGGATGCTGCAAGTGCTGAATTGTGCAGCATTTGTTGAGCGATGATTTTAAAGCCCCTTGTCAGTTGTGGTAAACCACAAAAAAAAAAACATATATTGGAAACCTCCTCAGTTCCTAATATCTAAAAGAAACATGAAATGATTACCCCTTTCACATGGTAACAGGTGTGATTTTTTAATCTTTGTCAGTTGTGGTAAACCACAACAACAAAAAAACACAATTTCGGAAACCTTCCCAGTCACTAATATTTCAAAGAAACATAAGTATGATATGATTACTCTTTTGATGTGGTTAAAAGTGAGATCTGTTTTATCTTTGTGATGATTGATTATATAACAGAAATTAGAGGCATAGTCCTCTTTATGGGTGTACAGTCTCGTATTTATGCATAGTAGAATACTTCAGATTTTAACAAAACTGTATTCATGTATGTCATGATTTAGACGAGACAAATTTATATTATTTCGGTATTATTGATTGATACAGTTGTGGTCTGACAGTTTGGTTTAGGTTGACATCACCACATGCTTTAGGTCCAGTATGTTTGCTCATTCTTAAGGCAGTACAAAAGCTACTGTTTAGTTAGGAGGCCTTTTCCCAAATTGATTATTTGCCCTTTAAACTAAAAGCTGTGCATAGCACGTCTTGTAATTGTAAACACGGAAATGCATTGCACTACCATGCAGCTAGCTATAAGTCATTCCGTGACTTCACGTACGTGGCAGTGGCAGTGGCACCGGCACCGGCACCGTGTGTATTTAATCATGGGGGTCTGATGTAAACAGTCGCCCAGACCTAAAGGCCAGAGGCAGAGGCAGGCAAATATTCTATCCCATGATGAAATAAAAGGAGAAAGTAGAAGGAGATGGTGAGAGAGAGTTGAGAGAGATTGGCGTAGCATGGTCGGATGGGGGGGGGGGGGGGGGGGGGGGGTAGGGGGAGGGATTGCGCTCTATGAATGAATTTAATTAGATTTAATTGAATTAAAGTATTTTTGTATTGTATAAAGACCTTTCCCCTTTTGTTTGTTATTGTTTTCTGTCAAATTATTGGGGAGGGGTATGTGCCCCCACTGCATCACTGGTGAGAGAAATGTAACCTGGAGCATCTTGCATGGAACACCAGTTGTAGATCTACAAAAAACTTTAGTTGTTATATGTACAGCATTCAAACTATCATGCATGTGATAGGAGGGAGATACCTGAGAGAGATTGAGAGTGAGTTGCAGATGAACCCATGAACTTCAGGTTACAACATATTTCAGAGTATCTTGAATGGAAATCCAGTCCAGGGGAACGTTCATGTTATATAGTGACCTGAGAATGTAGAAAATGTAATATATCTATGTCTACAATTCTGTCTGCCGTAATCTACTAAAATAATAGATAGTGTGCACAGTAATTCTGTATCATTTTATGAAATCTTGTTTGCAATGTAATTCTAGTACTGTAGTTTATTTAATTTCCAATTTAAGTTAAGTTAAGGAAATTTAAATCAATCAGCCACAGGTCTACAAGTACAGGTTCATGCAATTATGATCTGTAAAAACATTGTATTTTTCAAGGAATTGAATGGTAGACGTAAAGACATATAATGGATCTATGTGATATTTATAGTAAATGCAAATTATGTTTAAGGATTAAAGGTAAAATAAAAGATGAATCGGCATAACCCCATTGAAATATTATATACGGTAAGGACTCTGAATATATATAGGTCATACTTTCCTTCTAGCTAGCATTAAAATGAAAAGGTGGCTCGAGAAATAGTATAATATCAAAGGTCAGAAGATTGTGTGGAAATAGGTGCTTGGTGAAGAATGGTCATTTGGTCAAAAGGTGTACCACAGAAAACCTAATTGCATGGTGTCAAGATTTCTGAACAATCTCTTTTATTGATATAAATCCAGGGGGGGGGGGGGGAGAGGGGTGTTTCACAAAGATCCTAAGTTGAACTTAACTCAAAGTTGGACATAAAAAGGTATGGAAAGCCATTTATAGCCAAAAGCAAAAATGCAAGTATTTTAGACTTTTCATTAATTTTATATGAAGAACATGAAATCGCCTTGATAAAAGAAACATACCGGTATTTATGATTTGAAACAACATTTTATGCCTTTTAAAAGGACTTTTACATGTTTTTCTTCAAAGAAACTAATGGCTTTTCATATTTTTAAAGTTCAACTTAAAAGGATCTTTGTGAAGCACCCCCAGGATGGCAGTAGCTCTTCACTCAATACTGTCACCATTTTGCCTAATTGCTTCTATGTCCAGTTTAAAGTTGACATCTCTCTTCTGCACAGTATCAGTTGCTGGTGCAGGGAATAATTTTCCTCCTCAAATTTGATGAGCAATTTCAGCCGATGGATAAATATTTCAAATGAAATTCTGTACACTTCTATGCAAGAAAACTCCTACACAAAAGATATTTTGTATAGCAGTCATGCAAAAATGCATAGCAAATTGCGATACGAGTGGTGACTTAGGAAAAAGAAAGGTTTTATCCGTCATTTAATCTTGAATTAAATCTGTATTATTGCTAACTGAATAGAATCACCAGATTTTGTTATTTGATTACAATTAAATGTATAACTTAGGTTTATTAAATTTACAATATTAAATATATGTAGGGTATCATTGACTCATCATACCAGTACTATTCTTTTAATTTAAGATTAATGTATAGAATATTATTACATGGGTACATGCAACATGTTTGCTTTCTACTTTTCCTCTGACGTCGTCATTTTCTGATGATCAAAATCTTATTCTGATGCTGAACGCATTTGACAAATTATGTAAAAGTACATGAACTCTTATGTTGTATCAGTTGTTTTAGATGTTATTTTCATTGATGCAAATATCTGTTACAACAATTACTTTATTTATGCATGTTGCATAAATGAGATTCGACCTTGGATGCACACTCGTAAGGGAAAAACTAATATCAACACATATTGTAAAATAATTATGTTTATGTAATACAAATTCAACCGATTGCTTACTAGAGCTTGGTGTACCTGTATTAACTGAATGGGAAAGGTATGATTTAGGATTAAATGGGTTATTACGAACATCTACATGTGTGTGGTATACTAATCATCATAGTAATTATCCTCGTCAAAGAATTCCCCAGGGTGGTAATTTCTAAGATTCTTATTCAGCAGTGCGAGTCCCAAACGGCCTTCAAATACGAGTTACATAAATCCAATTTTGATTATTGAATATTTATTTGTTTGTAGCTGACGCATTCATCTGTCGATAACCATCTCTCGTTTGCATGACTTGTACTGATTTCTTAGACTCTTAGACAATGATTAAAGTCTCAACAGCCTTCAAATATCAATTTGATTTGGATTCTTAAATATATATACTTGTAGCAGATTCATTCTTTTGTTGAAAAAAAAACAAGACAGGGATCTTGTTTTCATTCACTTTTCATACCCTTTTAGACCCCTAGGCACTGAATCAAGTATGAATAACCATCAAATATTGATTAAATTCAGATTCTCTGTGTATAATTTTGTAGTATCATTTCATTTCATTTCATTTCATTTCATTTTATTTCGTCCCACAAAAAGGGGAAAATCAATTTCGAAGGTTGCTCTGACAATGGTTAAAAACATTCATGATAAAAAAAACATCTAAATTTACAAACCAATAAATATGACTAGATATGAATCTACAAATAAATACAAATACTACTAACAGTCACCCCGAAACAAACAATTTTATTATTGCACTGACACAATTAAAGGGGTGAACAGATTCAAAAGAGGGAAGAATGATAGAAGAAGAATAAAGATTACATTCAAGATAATAGTACTCAAAATAAATAGTACATAGTAACGCAATGGAGCCTCCATACAATGAGCACTGTCACAAAGATGTACCCAACACAGCAACATGATATTTTGGTTTCCAATTTAACCCCTTATGGACTGGTCTCCCACATACTGTGGATGGGTTCTATGGAGAATGCATGTTATAATTATATCAACATCAAACATTTTTTAATCGGTGAAAATCTTGCTACATATGTTATTTCACCAACTCTCACCTACCTTGGGGTATCAATTACAAACATGTTTTCACTCAGGGTATTTTGTTTCCCTAGCTGTTGTTGTTACATTTATTTGTTGAAACCCTTCTTTTCTTTCGTGTAACAATTAAGTTACAAAGCAAATGCATGCCTTTTGCTTCAATCAAATTTGAAAAAGAGAGACAAACACACACACAAAATATGCATTACACAAATTGTGAAATAAACACTAGACATTTTTGTATTTGATAGCACTTAGCCAAGGAAACTGGAATAGATGATTTATTGTACACATCTCCATATATGAAAGAAAAAAATGACAGCCACATTAATCATGGCATATTTTTGTCTGGATAGAGAATAGAGATGATGAGATTTCAGTAGTAAATCATCTGTTATAAAAATGAAGAGGAAATATTGTCTGTGCCTTCGCATGTCAGCAAATCCATGTTGTAACAATAAGTATTCCTTTGTATTAGATACATATATATAATTTAATCGACTTATTCCTTTGAAAAACATTATTTTGTAGTAGTTATAAAAGAGAAAATTATGCAGACTTGAAATGCATCATGTTTTGCTCTGGCTAGATAGAGATGATCAGATATGAACTGAATATAATTTTTGCATGAGTTGTAATCAAATGTTTATTAAAATGGCACTTTACTTGCCCAGTAAGACAAATAACCAAACTTATAATAATTTATTTGTTTTGTTATTCTCAATTGTACTTGCCCAATTGTGCTAAGAATAAAACAAAAATAATTGTCTCACCCTTCAAATCTCATATACTCTTTAATATCTTGATAAGATGTGAACAGACTCTGAGTGTGGTGTGGAATAGTGTTTGAAAAATTAAAGGGGACCACCAGGCAAAGAACAACATATATATAATTAAATGTTTTGGTACCGTTTTGTGATATCAAATAGATACCCAACATTTTGCAAAGGGTTGTATAATTCATAAACGATGCAATTAATTACCACCACTTACGGAACCATTATAATTTCATGGTTCCGTACGCGCCAAACATTTGCAAGTGCGCCAATGCTATTCACGCGTACGTTTTGAGACAATAGAATCCCGGGCGATTCGTTCGCTCTGGACAAAGGTAGTCTTCGTACATGCAGACCCATGAACGCATGCTTTAGAATGGTGATGCGTTTTCCAATGATATTTTTTTTCTTTCTGGAAACATATTTTTGTGAACTTGTTGATGGAATGGACTACTAAAGATGTAACCTTTCATTTATAAGAATATTATTTTTGGGTGGTGTTACCCTTTAATAACTTTCCATGAATTAAGATCTAGTTTTAAACAGTGACTGGCCTCATATCTATGAGTTAGCCAGTGAAAAAGATATATGTGGGGGTTCATGTTGTTTTAGCCCCCCAAATGCTGGAAAAAAACGTTGAAATCATAAAAGAGCCCAGGTAAATTTGCATGGGGTTTTCATGCGAAAATTAATTTTCAAGTGCTATTTTCATGCAGGCCATCTCTGAAAAACAATAGATGTTATTTTTGTTTCCCCCGGGAATGAGTTGTTTTTAATGCAATGTTTATAATGTAAATCTTTCCAGTTTAGAGAGTGTTGTTAACACAATGTAGAATGTATATTATATACACATGATTACTTCTTTATTGATACGCATACAGTACATATGATAAATTTAATTATCATATGTTATGTTGACATACCCAATTATTACTGTACACTATCAACTTCAATTCCCAAATTTCCAAAATAATGATACCCTCTACCCAAAATCATGTTTTAAATGTCATAAACCGATTCAAATGATAACAACATGTACACAAATGCACTTATTATATTACTACACCATGCCTCAACCACGCACATATTCATACCATACCGATTGAGCTTTTTGTTCGTAAAACCTGCAGTATTATAGTGACCTGAATCACTCAGCCGCAGATGAGAATTTCAGACCGCTTTGCTTCTAAAAATAATGACCATTCCCACCCCCCCCCCCAAACATTGTTTAAATGTCATAAACCAATGAAAATTATAACCATAGCATGCAAATGCACTTATTATATTACTACACCATTCCTCAACCACGCACATATTCATACCATACCGATTGAGCTATTTGTTTGTAAAACCTGAAGTATTTTAGTGACCTGAATCGCTCAGCCGCAGATGAGAATTTCAGACCGCTTTGCTTCTAAAAATAAGCGTGTGACTCGCAGATGAATGAAAGACAAGATGTCGACAAGATGTCAACACGCCAAAACTGGGCTGCCAGCAAATTTTAAAGGATTTTGTAGGAAAGATCACTTTATATAATTTAATAAAATTAGTAGAGATAGCAACATAAGGTGTACTAACACCTTCTGGTAACAATATGTACATGCACATGCATAGCTTAGTGGCATATATGCTTTATATGATATATTGTTTTTTTATGACTGAAATGTACATGTATTTTATATTTAGTGAAATAAAGGCAATTACCTTGTGATATTGGTATAACAAGCATTCTCCATAGACCCCAGGTGATGTATTTGTTGGGGTCAGTCCTAAATGAGTTAAGCTTATACACACATTTAACATCAAAGTGTAAAGAATTTCTGATTTCTAATATAAATGACTTTATTTCTAGGACCTCTTAGATAAAATAAATAAGATTAGAAAAACTAATCATAGTTTTGCATCAAATTGCTGTATTTGAACATTATATATCATAATTACATTCTAACCCAATACTCAGAATTTATTATACCGTAAAACTCCGTGAATAAGACGCACTTTTTTTCCGTCGGAAAAATTTCAAAGTGGGGGATGCGTCTTATACACAGGTATAGCAAAAAAAAAAAAAAAAAATATTATTTATTTATTTTTATTTTTTTTGGACACCCTGTAGTCATGTTGAATGTGTATACACATGGTTTAGGGCATGACAAGAGCTTGCTGTTAGTTGTAGCATTCAGCAAAATATACCTTTTTCTCACAAAAAATATTGGTTACAGATGTAAAAATTGCAAGTTTATTGAGCAGTAATACTGCTGCTAATGAATATTCATACATTCGTGAGCAGCAGTACTAATTAAATATGCAATTTTCTAACCAGTGGTTATAAATTTTGCTCATAATTAAAAATAATTTGCTGTGAAAGTTGGGAGTGCGTTTTATACACGGGTGCGTCTTATACACGGAGTTTTACGGTAATTGACATGTCAATTATGTCGTTCAACTATGTGTCGTGTGTATTGCCTTATTAACAACCACATTTCCATTTCTCAGCATTGCTCTCATGACTTAACATTTAACCTTTACCCAATCGTTCAGTTTGTATCTAACATTGATTTCTAGATGCAGTGTGATACTGTCTGATTTTCATTAATAGTCTGGCAGGCGGCAGAAGTCAAGTAAATCATGTTGATCAATAATTACCATTGTTAATATATTTTGCCTCACTTTGCAAATAATATGAACAGCATTAGGCTTGTCATCAGCCTCAATTCACATCACCATTGATTTTAAATCTAATTGTATCAATTCACATCACCATTGATTTTAAATCTAATTGAATTGATTGACCATTAACCCATTCAGTACAAGTCATCTGGAAAAAAAATACTCTGGTCAGGTCTGTGGAGGGTGCATTTCCATTACATATCAAAATCAAATTTATTAAATGTCACTTCATTGGCTGTCATTAATAGCACCATACAAATAACAAGCATCAAAGACCATGCACTTCACGGAATGGTTGGTCCATGCATGCACTACCTAGAAATGATTCTATTGTTTGAAATACAGTAACTTTACTGTGTAAACAATGTGACAGTATTAGGCTTGTTAACATGCAGAACTGTGTTTTCTTTTGTTTTATCTTCAATTGCCAGCTCAATGTAGAGAATGTCAATTTATCAAACTGATTAAACAGCCCCTTGTTTAATGGCCTATAAAGCCCATTCACCAAGCAACATGTTCTTTTGTAACCTCATTCACAATTGTATGGTTTTATTTGTACCGTTGATACAGTTGCTTTGATTTTCCAATTGATCATTAAACACTGTTAGGCTTGTTAGCATCCTTTAATAGTGTCGTCATTCATTATCATCACTGAGATGCTTATGACAGGTGTATGTACACATGTATCAATTGTGCACTAATTGCATTTCAACGTCTAAGGAAGGACCAGTGACTTGAGCCTTCGAACAGTGGCATAGTCCGGTCATCACTTAAACCACCCAAGACAAACTGATGTTGGTATAACAAACATGCTATCTCTATCTTCAGCACAGCCAGTGTTTTGGGGGACCATGTGATGCATGTTTTAACTATCAACTATATTTTGCCATCCCCATATAAGGTTAATACAGGGCCCATCAGGTACATGTAGGCAATGGTTTAAGGGGACGAGCAAGGTTTTTCACGGTGAAGGCAACTTTGGGCCTAAATACAGAATATTTATATTGATGT
>JBAMJV010005933.1:0-30325 GCA_037951105.1 Echinarachnius parma
AAAGTTGGCAAGGCGAGGGAATTCGTGTGGATTTTCACGGCGGGCATTAGTCTTCAATATGAGTTGCATTATGGACTTTGTACTCTGTGAATAACAAAATAATGAACAAAGTGAGAATCCCATAGTAAAATGATAATGTGTTTCATTAGTGGGTGTATAAAAAGAGAAAACAGCATTGATTACAAGTGTTTTACAATAAACTACTAAGTTTGAAGTGAAGATCTTCGGCTGACATTTTGTAATTTGGTATGCAATACACAGACTACGATCTGAACCTTCAACACAGTCGGTGCGCTGTCTATCACTCGCGATGGGCGGAGCTATTGCCAACTTTACCTATACTCTGTTTCCGTTCAGATTCACCGGGCATAGATGCACCGGGTTACGCGATATATTATGGGGGAAAGGTGTAAAAGAGTATAGAACCTATAGACTAGGGTGTGCCTGGAGGTTACGTATACTTTTCTTATACTAAAAAGCGTTTCATATTCCCTTCGAGTCCACGGCGGGCCCAGGAAGTTTAGACTCAATAGATACTTGACGAGGATGTATTCGAGATAAGTGTTGTTCCACGAGTGTTTTGTTCGTCTAATCACAAGTAAACGTACTTTTAACTTGGCATGCAGCAATATGGTCACAATTCGTCTCTTTATACCCGCATTTGTTGGCAGTTTGATTTCAAATTATGAAAATTGTTGACGTTGATCTATACGCCACTGTACTACGAACCTTTGCCGTGTTTCCTGACAAAACTTTTTTTAAAGATGAGCAGAGGCACAATTAAATTGTTTGACATGTTTGTGTGTGTTCTCGTGTGTATGTGTATGTGTGTGTGTGTGTGTGTGTGTGTGTGTGTGTGTGTGTGTGTGTGTGTGTGTGTGTGTGTGTGTGTGTGCGTTGTAAGAACCTTCAACCGCTGGGATACACACAAGTTTAAACACAGGCAAACGGGGATATTCCGGAAACCGGGCATATCCCCGGTTTCCGAACAGGGGGGTATAGTGCTTCAGGGCTGTACTGTATGTTATTATGATTTTTTAAGGATATCCCTAATTGTATATGTAATAAATGTAAAGCACACAGCAAAGATGCGGTTTCCTTCCCAGAAATGACTGTTATGTGTTTGTTTGAATGAGGAAGAATAACGTTACTAGGCAAGAGCAACATTTGCAAGGTTGAGATTTGTAGTGGAATCAATTAATTTTGATTGGACACCCGCCATGCCCACGTACATGCCTAACTTGTTAGGATTTCTCAATCAAAAGTTATTGGACCTTTTTGCTTATAACATTTTGTAATTACTATATCATTTGACAAGCATGTTTGAAACTGAAGACGCCGGTTCGATCAGTCTTAATTGATAGTTTCTACAATATACACTTTTAACGGTATTACAATAATCAGTGGTACTAGAAGTTACCACAGGAATAATTATGTTTAATGCAATGTATGAATACCTTTAAGAAAGGGGATAACAAATGGTAACCTTATAATCTATTCCAGAACGTAATATTTTGTTTTTAGTGAAACACACAAACATATAGCTGTGCATTGTTTCTTTGCCAGAAAACATTCGTATAAGTTTTCATTAAACATAATGTGTAGAATAACACTTGCAATATTATAGCACTTGTTTTGCTTGGACAACCATGCAAATGCCACTTGTAGGATGTCTTGATTAATTTCCTTGGATCTTTTGTTTATATTTCGGAGAAACGCAGGCATATTGATAAGTGTTTGGTACTAATCCAACTGCGAGTTACCATTAACAACAAATTACAGCATCACAACAAACACACGCACGCAACAAATCCTAAACCATGGATGTCTACAAAACAATATCACACAAAAACTTACACACACAAACACACACACACACACACACACACACACACACACACACACACACCAACACACACACTTAAAAAAAAAACTTAGACACACAAACACACGCACACACACACACACACACACGCACGCACACACACACACACACACACACACACACACACACACACACACACACACACATACATACACACCTAGCCTAACAAAGTCGAACAAGTCGTACACACACCCACACACACACACACACACACACACACACACACACGCATACACTTACACACACACACATACATACACACCCAGTCTATCAAAGTCGAAATAAATCACCCAGTTATAAAGCACAAGTATGATTAATGATATTTAATTATATTGATTATGGTGCCATTAAAGTTGAAGTTGATTCGTAACCATCAAGCACAAACAGAACGTACAACAAAGATGGAGTCTGAAGTTGCTAGACTGATGTACGGGTATCTCAGATCGATTGAAAATTTAAAGACAAACGGTCAATATTATCTCACAAAAAGTGATTTCCAGATCTTATATCAGATCAGCTTTAAATGATACATTCTTTGATCTTCAACATATTATGTTTGTTGCCATGTACTTACATGGGGATGTGGTTTTTCTTGGGCTAAATGGGGGGGGGGGGGGGGGGGGGAGGGGGTAAAGGAGCATGTTTTTAGTTCCTTTTAGCTTTAGTTATATAACCTCCATTATGTTTATTCCATGAAATCAGGAAATTGAATATACAGTTGATTTGTATTTGTTTATGTGTGTAAGATAACCATTTCTATTTTCGTTCATTATACTATGAATTGTATATATTTTGTTTAATATGTATATTCAAATGTAAATATTATTGTTGGAGGAATAAAAATCACTTTAAAAAAACGTGTGCGCGTGACGCAAGTGAGTGCGTGTGAGGGTGGCTGTGTATGGGTGTGCCTAGTGACTGTCTAGGTTCTTTACTCTGTATACACCTTTCCCCCATATACGCGTATAAACCCGGTGCATCTGTACGCCCGATGAACTGTACGGAAACAGAGTATAGGCAAAGTTGGCAAGGCGAGGGAATTCGTGTGGATTTTCACGGCGGGCATTAGTCTTCAATATGAGTTGCATTATGGACTTTGTACTCTGTGAATAACAAAATAATGAACAAAGTGAGAATCCCATAGTAAAATGATAATGTGTTTCATTAGTGGGTGTATAAAAAGAGAAAACAACATTGATTACAAGTGTTTTACAATAAACTACTAAGTTTGAAGTTAAGATATTCGGCTGACATTTTGTAATTTGGTATGCAATACACAGACTACGATCTGAACCTTCAACACAATCGGTGCGCTGTCTATCACTCGCGATGGGCGGAGCTATTGCCAACTTTACCTATACTCTGTTTCCGTTCAGATTCACCGGGCATAGATGCACCGGGTTACGCGATATATTATGGGGGAAAGGTGTAAAAACAGAGTATAGAACCTATAGACTAGGGTGTGCCTGGAGGTTACGTATACTTTTCTTATACTAAAAAGCGTTTCATATTCACTTCGAGTCCACGGCGGGCCCAGGAAGTTTAGACTCAATAGATACTTGACGAGGATGTATTCGAGATAAGTGTTGTTCCACGAGTGTTTTGTTCGTCTAATCACAAGTAAACGTACTTTTAACTTGGCATGCAGCAATATGGTCACAATTCGTCTCTTTATACCCGCATTTGTTGGCAGTTTGATCTATACGCCACTGTACTACGAACCTTTGCCGTGTTTTCCTGACAAAACTTTTTTTTTAAAGAAGAGCAGAGGCACAATTAAATTGTTTGACATGTTTGTGTGTGTTCTCGTGTGTATGTGTATGTGTGTGTGTGTGTGTGTGTGTGTGTGTGTGTGTGTGCGTTTGTAAGAACCTTCAACCGCGGGGATACACACAAGTTTAAACACAGGCAAACGGGGATATTCCGGAAACCGGGCATATCCCCGGTTTCCGAACAGGGGGTATAGTGCTTCAGGGCTGTACTGTATGTTATTATGATTTTTGAAGGATATCCCTAATTATATGCCCGTTTTGCATGTTTTTTTACATAGTGGGTGTATAAATGTGTTGGTGTGTATGCAAGTGAATGTGTGTGTATTTTTAAAACCCGCCAATTGGGCATATTGCCATGTTTACACACCAGCAAACCGGGGACAAGCCAAACATCATTAAACAAACGGGCATATCCCCGTTTGAAGGTGTTTATAACATTGAAAAAACCATATCCCCGATTGAAGGTCCTTACAAGAATGTGTGTGTGCGTGTGTGTGCGCTTGTGGTTTGTGGGTGGGGACCTACTATGATTCAAGTACAGTTCAGTTAATATTCTTTAATCATTTATACCCTTTTTTACTATTGTCAGTGAACCTCTCAGTATTGACAGTCAAAATATTTCTCGCAAAAGGCGCTAAATCCATTATTTCTGGCAAAAGGCGCTTAATCCAAACAAAAATTAAATATGAAAAATTATATAAAATACATGCTGTATGCAGGATTTTTCCAACTAGCATTTTTATATCCTTTAGTGGTTGCTCTTCCACCTGTACTATAGATTTGATGAATAAACAGAGACAAATGTGAGTAATTAAAAAACACTGATTTGCTCGAAATTAACCGGAGTGGATTTAGCGTCTTTTGGTTGAAAGCTCCTAATATATAGAAACCAATTAGTATGTTGATATTGGATATTTCATGGATCTAATCTCTATGAGCTTTTCTCACTGCCCTTATGCTACAGTCACAAATGGTCAGATTTGGGCTACGGCGCCCATACGATGCCACTTTTAGGTGAAATATTGCGGGAATCTTGCGGCGCCCGCACGGGTGCCGTGGCTATCGTACGGCCGCTGTTGCATTTTTCCTCGCCGTACGATGTCAAAAATTTGTTTAACGCGGAGTTAAAACAAAAAATGCATCGTACGATTTTTTTACTTGCCGTAAGTCCGTAGACACATCGTAGTGAGCATCGCACGGGCACCACAAGGGCATCGTACAGGCACAGCACGGACATCACAGCCTTTTTTCGAATATCGTACGATTTTGAGGCTGAATGTTTGGCCACTCAAATCGTACGGGTACCGTGGAGTCACCGTAAGAGTACCGTAAGGCATCCATACGGGAACTTAGTTTGCGTTCACGGGGGCCGTGCGATTTATGTTTTATTTTAAGACAAAGGTCATCGTACGGGGCCCGGAGAATATGTGACTGCTACTCTAAAATACCACAGACATCGTACGATATCAAGATTTCCCCAAATCGTAGACATTCCGCCGTATAGGGAGAAAAATCGTACGGCGCCCGGACCATTTGTGACTGTAGCATTAGTTCGCATTATCCCCTGCATATTAATATTATATTGACATTATTGTTATCACATAATGCAACCAATCAATCATATATATCAGGCACATCATTCAAACTCAATACAGGTAGATTACTTTCTAAAATCAATAACGCTCGCCATTCATTCAATAAAGAAAACTCAGGCAGAGTATATATAACTATTGTTCTAAATCATATTTACTTTTTCATTTGCTTTTGTCATCCATGTTTCGTTTTCTTAATCTATCAACATCAGATACGTTTTACAATGAACTCGGTACCACTTGATTGATAACATTTATATAATTTAACTAACTAAAATATGTAATTTTTGATGTAATTTATTCAGACTCTGCGTAGTCTACGAAATAAGATGTTGATAAAAGAACAGAAGCCATGCAGGATCGTCTCTTTACAGTGTATCGAAACTTTGTGAAGAATGTATGAAACTAATTTTGTTTAAAGCTTTATTGTAATAATACACACTCGTATACGACTAAAACATGTAACAACAATGAATATACATAATATTACATCAAACAACAAGGATAAAGTTCAACACATCACAGTCGTATTTACACAAGTCTTAAAGGCATATATGCGTGGGTTATTAGACGCGTGGATCCATCTTGCGCACTTTTACGCACGGTACGTAATCCCCATTGGCTCAGTTATAAGTAGCGATCGCAAACTGTCCCCACTTCCGAATACCCGAGTAAAAAATGCATAAAAAATAGTCGCGTTCGGAATGTTTGTACTAGTCGAATGGAGATCCATCAGAGATGTTTACGAGCGAAAATATCACGTAACACGCTTAACCGCAAATACTTCAAAGCGCCGCTGTTTGATGTCTTAGGTGATAGCGTGAGAAATTCTTGCTGCATGCAATTTCATAAGAAGGCCCGTGTTCAGATATTTCGAAGCACCGCTCTTCGATCGATCCAACACATATCGTGAGTTTACCTCGAGAGATTACGGTAGAGTCGAGTTGGAATTTGCTGACTACCCTTTATAACCCACGCATACATGCCTTTAAACCGTCAACTACATCATTCAATGATGAATCTCATTTATCATATTATCTCATTATCTCATTATTATCTCCCAGAATTCCAATAATCAAGTAAAATTGAGGTACAATTTTGGTTTGAATTAGTATTACACACTACATCGTTGTTTCGATGTATACATCACCTAATTAAATATGATTGCTATCATCTCTGAGCGCTTTACGGTGATATTATAGGTAAACATGGTCATAGGCGCCGGAAGTGGGGGGGGCCCCCCCAAAAAGCCCCCCCCCCCCCTCAAAAAAAAAAAAAGAAAAGAAAAGAAAGAAAGAAAGAAAGAAAGAAAGAAAGAAAGAAAGAAAGAAAGAAAGAAAGAAAGAAAAGGGAAAGAAAGAAAGAAAAAGGAAAATAAACAATTAAATGTATTAGCAAGGAGGTTTAAGCCTCCTTGCTTATACATCCATTTAACGTTTTCGCTGCGCGCTTCGCGCGCAAACAAATGATCTCAGTTTGTTGTGTAACTTGCGTATGGGGTACGTCTGGGGTGGATTTTTCTGTACCGGTCCACGTAGTTCCTGTGTAGGCTGTTATTGCTCTGGCTGTTTGTGTGACGTGCACCAAATTGCACCATTTCAAGTATATGAATGCAAAATCTTCCCCGTGGGAGGGGGATACCACCTCCCAAACCATCCCCCTATGGCTCTGCCCCAGCCCTCGGTCGCTTCGCTCCCTCGGGACTCATTTTTGACTGTAAGCTTTGTTGTTGGATCATACATAATGTGGCATATGGTTTATGTTTTTATGCACCAAATTACACCATTTCAAGTATATAAATGCAAAATGTTCCCCATGGGAGGGGGATACCCCCTCCCAAACCCTCCCCCTCTGGCTCTGACCCAGCCCTCGCCGTCGCTTCGCTCCCTCGGGACTCATTTTTGGCTGTAAGCTATGTTGTTGGATCATACATAATGTGGCATATGGTTTATGTTTTTATGCACCAAAACTGCACCATTTCAAGTATATAAATGCAAAATTTTCCCCGTTGGAGGGGGAAACCCCCTCCCAAACCCTCCCCCTCTGGCTCTGACCCAGCCCTCGGTCGCTTCGCCGAGTGCCTTGGGACTCATTTTTGGCTGTAAGCTATGTTGTTGGATCATACATAATGTGGCATATGGTTTATGTTTTTATGCACCAAATTGAACCATTTCAAGTATATAAATGCAAAATTTTCCCCGTGGGAGGGGGATACCCCCTCCCCCTCTGGCTCTGACCCAGCCCTCGGTCGCTTCGCTCCCTCGGGACTCATTTTTGGCTGTAAGCTATCATGTTGGATCATACATAATGTGGCATATGGTTTATGTTTTTATGCACCAGAATGCACCATTTCAAGTATATAAATGCAAAATCTTCCCCGTGGGAGGGGGATACCCCCTCCCAAACCCTCCCCATCTGGCTCTTCCCCAGCCCTCGGTCGCTTCGCTCCCTCGGGACTCATTTTTGACTGTAAGCTTTGTTGTTGGATCATACATAATGTGGCATATGGTTTATGTTTTTATGCACCAAAACCGCACCATTTCAAGTATATAAATGCAAAATTTTCCCCGTGGGAGGGGGAAACCCCCTCCCAAACCCTCTGGCTCTGACCCAGCCCTCGCCGTCGCTTCGCTCCCTCGGGACTCATTTTTGGCTGTAAGCTATGTTGTTGGATCATACATAATGTGGCATATGGTTTATGTTTTTATGCACCAAATTACACCATTTCAAGTATATAAATGCAAAATGTTCCCCGTGGGAGGGGGATACCCCCTCCCAAACCCTCCCCCTCTGGCTCTGACCCAGCCCTCGCCGTCGCTTCGCTCCCTCGGGACTCATTTTTGGCTGTAAGCTATGTTGTTGGATCATACATAATGTGGCATATGGTTTATGTTTTTATGCACCAAAACTGCACCATTTCAAGTATATAAATGCAAAATTGTCCCCGTTAGAGGGGGAAACCCCCTCCCAAACCCTCCCCCTCTGGCTCTGACCCAGCCCTCGGTCGCTTCGCCGAGTGCCTTGGGACTCATTTTTGGCTGTAAGCTATGTTGTTGGATCATACATAATGTGGCATATGGTTTATGTTTTTATGCACCAAATTGAACCATTTCAAGTATATAAATGCAAAATTTTCCCCGTGGGAGGGGGATACCCCCTCCCCCTCTGGCTCTGACCCAGCCCTCGGTCGCTTCGCTCCCTCGGGACTCATTTTTGGCTGTAAGCTATGATGTTGGATCATACATAATGTGGCATATGGTTTATGTTTTTATGCACCAGAATGCACCATTTCAAGTATATAAATGCAAAATCTTCCCCGTGGGAGGGGGATACCCCCTCCCAAACCCTCCCCCTCTGGCTCTTCCCCAGCCCTCGGTCGCTTCGCTCCCTCGGGACTCATTTTTGGTTGTAAGCTATGTTGTTGGATAATGTTTTTATGCACCAGATTGCACAATTTCAAGTCAAAAAATGCAAAAGCTCCCTACCGTGGGAGGGGGGACTCCGCTCAGTCACTTCGCTCCCTCGGGCTTGGTCGCTTTATCCTCGCAATGTCTCGCTCTCACCTCTGGCTCAAAGTTGGCAACTCTGTGAGTGTGGTTGGGCATGAGCCCCTAAACACATAAATCGTGAGCCCCCTTAGGGTTTTGCCCCCCCAATCCAAAACTGCTTCCGGCGCGCCTGAACATGGTAAATGGATTGTTAGTGCATTTATGTGAATATTCAATGTACCATGGCATATTCCAACGTATCGCAATTTGTTTCGATTTAGACTTCACGCCTTATTTCCCTGGCTGGCATCGCTATATGTTTGCGAAAACAGTTTGAACAATTATACTCTTTGAGATCATGCAATCATGCGACTAGATAGAACAAAACATCTCATGGTCCTGATATGCTGAAAGGTCCTCAAACTCTTCCCAGGTTACATGCACGCACACATTGGCGTAGCAATTATTTCCATTTTCAAAAGGGATTTGGGTATCATTCTTGAAACCCTGTTTATTTGTTTGACTAAAAAGCATGAATAGTCGAGCGATAAAATAATAGAGGCACGTTTGATATAAGTATCACTAATTGAAATGTTCGATTTATCCTTGATCTGTCTGGGGTCACAATACAAGAACTCTTTTCATCGGTAACTTATGATTGTCGTTAACGCTCATTTCTATTTATTTATTTATTTATTTATTCTTTTTGGGGGGGGGGAGGGGGGGGGGGGGGGAGTAATATTCAACAATGGCAAATGTTATAAACTAAATGATCAACTTGAGCTTGTCTAAAAAATAAAGTACCAGTGACCAGTTAAACATTTCACACCTGTTGAATTCGACAAGAAAATATTGGGCGCAAACATATCGTTTTGCCCCTCCCCCCCCCTCCCCTCAATATTTCCGAAGATGAGAAAGAAAATCGGCAATATAATGCCAGAGAGGGTAAAACATTGTTATCAATAATCAACCTTCAAAAAAGCCTCATTCGGTAACGGGAACTTAATATGTGCATAGTATGCGAATCATACTTGTCATTATGATTACCTAAGTCCATCAAGTCGAAAGTGGCATTTCCACCGGAAAGTGGACATGAACTGATACAAATAATTGGCTCCATTTCCAACCTCTTTTTATTTTTCCCGCATAATTTGTTCATAAATCATGATCCTATAACTATATCTTTAAATTCACACAACTGTTTTAATTCACAAGTTTCTCCTATACTGAAACCATACATAATGTTTCACACAATATTGTGCTAATTTCTAGATATTCGTCATTTGTTCAATCTTGTCCGGTATTTTTCTTATTTAAGGCCCCAAATTGGATTATTGAATAATATAGCATCTTTTCAGCTGAAAATTTGCCATGCCCTTTTTTGTAATGCGAGTTACCGAGCTCTGTTGGTCTTTGTTTGTGTTGTCTAAATACACAGTCACCTACTACACCCTTCAGCCTTCAATACCATAAAATAATGAGGTTACAGTACAATGAAGAATTCTGCGTACCGTTAAATGTAACACGAGTTTAAGTGGAAATGCCCCTATATTGCATGTATTGAGAGTCATATGAAATCATACTATTGAGTACTGAGTGGCGTAGCTACAGGGGGCACGGGGTCATTTGACAAAAAACAATACAATAATTTTATAAAGAGAAAATCTGTAAAAAATAAACAAATAAAATAATAATAATATAAGGTGTGCCCCCAATAACTTGTCTGCCCCTCCCCATCACGGCCAGACCGTATACTACGCCACTGATGATACTCAATAGTGTACTGCAAATACATTTGTGAACTGTATCATGATTATTTGTAAAACAACCACCAGTCGTCGTCTTCGTGTCTCAAGGAATACCACTTCTTTAAGATGAACCCAAGGTCGTTTATTATGTTGTGACCATCTGGGTAGCAGTTGCATCATAATTATCCATATTTTAATTTGCCTTTCGCTTCCATGATATCTGAATTTGTCCCTGTCACGTCCTTTTGAGACGAATTGGATATTGGTTCGATCTCGTATCCAGGATATAGAGTAAACGCGTGTTCTTTTATCTTGTCGATTGTACGCTTTTCGCCTCGAAGCAAGACGTATGCATCAGCATTTGAGTTTCCATCCGACATCGAGGGAATTTGTCTCAACTCCAAAAGTTCGAAGTTGTCTTGCGTCGTTCAGTCTGCGCTCCTATCTCGCCTTCTCAATGGCATCAATCAGTGGCTGGCACTGGTAGAACGCGGCCTCTCTCCCCAGCATGTCAAGCTCCTTGAAGTCCTCTGGCAAGGCGTGCTGGGGATCGCGCAGGAAGTTGAGCACGTACCTGAACAGTGAGCCGTCTCTATCGATGAAGTACCGGCCCTGGTGCTTTCCACTATACATGGTGGCCAACCTGGGGGAGCGGGATAGACTAGATTGCGTTGTACTGTAAACAACACCTCCAACATTGATCTCCACGAAGTCGGCCATACTGGAATTCTCTTCAATTATCTGGTTATGATATGAGTTGGTTATTTTTTCTGTCGACAAAAATAAGCAACTGTTTGACTGGTGATATCCTTATGATCTATTTGTCAAGAAGATGATTCTCTTAAAATGGCAAAATATCTAGCCAGCTCAGCTGAAAACATCAATCAGTTTTTGGTAAATGTTGATGAAAACAGGTTACGTGGAAGCGACTGGAACAGCATCAGACATTCCTACGTTACGCTACCATTAGCTACGGCGCATTCAATTAAATGTTCAAAATGTAGCCCAGTCTCAATCATTGTTCACTCGTAATAAAATATGGATTATGGGTGCCCATGCAGATAAAGCACTCGCGCGGTGGCTTGGGATTCACCGCAGTACAGTGTGCCCTCAAAAAGTAAAATTGGAACACATTTTAAATATACTCGCGAAAGGCCGCCTTCGGCGGCCTTTCGCTTTGTGTGCGTGATAATATAAGGTGTTGAAAGGACGTATGTTGCACCACAAATTGTCGTACCTGCACAAATTGTCGTAGGCGACAATTTGTGCAAAATGTTGACACCACAAATTGTCGCTTTCTGCACAAATTGTCGTTTGCGACAATTTGTAGAGGCGACGGTGACAATTTGTGCTGGTAGCTGGCACCACAAATTGTCGCCACACCTACGGTCCTGTTCAAAGCCATGATGACATACATTTTGGATTAAAATGATCATTCTTGACATACGAATATATACCAACGCACCAACATTATAGGTCATGTGAGGTTTGTGTATAGTGTGTGCGTGTGTGTATTTGTGTATGTGTGTGTGCGTGCGTGTGCACACGTGGTATGTGAAGGATTAAGGATGGGTGTATGTGTGAATGTAGGGCGTGTGTGTGTGTGTTTATGCGTGTGTGGGATGTGTGTGTGTGGAGGAGTGACGGTGGGCGTGGAGGGGTGTGTTTTAGGGATGGGTGCAGTGGCGTACCCATTTTTTCACGGGGGGGGGGGGGGGGTGTCGGTGAGGATTATTCGAGTGGGGTGTCGTTGAGGTTTATTTGAAGGGGGATGAAGAATGTTTCGAGGGGGAAGGGGAGAGGGGTGTTGGTGAAGAGTTTTCGAAGCCTGTCAAAAAAGGCCGAGACCGAGATCACTTATTGGTTTGGGGGGTCCGATCGAGACCATTGGCTATGATGGTCGAGACCACTTAAAGTGGCCTCAAGACCGCTCAAATTGTGTAAGGGGGGGGGGGGGGGGGGGTTGATTTCCCAAAACAGGCCTTTCCCAACCCCAACCAACCCCCCCCCCCCCGACCCCCCCCCCCCCCATTGTCCTTGGTACGCCTATGTGTGTGTGTGTGTAAAAGCAGTGTAACAAGTGGTGATGTACGTTATTCTATCAGGCGGAACGTTTTGTGTATGAAGCAATGGAGACGCCTTTCACTAGATAGTTTGATTTCGCAAATTTTATATTAGTTGGGCTTCCGTTTACCCTATCCGGTAATATGTGACCAAGCCTTAAACGAAACTCAGTGCAAAACATACCAAAACTAGAAATGTCCGTTGCCGCGCAATGGAAATGTAACCCTTTAACATAAATATACCCAACACTTGAGATTTATTTGGTATCAATTTAAATTATAATAATACTTACAAAATGAACTGGTACTACGAAGGTTTTTTTGTTGTTGAACAGCAGCATAATTGACAAGCACGGAATGTTACACTTTAAATGCTATTTTGGGACAAACATTAACAGTGCGTTTAGAAGAATAGAATTATGAATAAGAGTAACTATACCTTCACTTGTAAACTAAGTAATAAAATATTACAATTTAAAGACACTTAAACATGATCAAGCAAGGAACACAAACATGTTGAGAATCGAGATGCAAGAGAAGCTAAAACAAAGTGGGTAGCCTACAACTAAAACATTTGAAATGTAGCGCAGATCGGATTTTTATCAGATTTATCAGTCTTGATCACACTAGATCACCCTTCTCTCTCTTCGTTAGTTTGATTCATTAATTCATCTCGATATTGCATGCAACAACTTGAAAGTAACCACGAAGTCACGCAGATCACCGCACAGGCACCATACACAATTGTGAGTACGTGGGACAGATCTTCCTGCGACCGGCCGGGCGACGGGCGCTAGATTTGTTCGCTTCAGTTTCATGAAAACACACTTCAAAATATCGATTTAGAGGTATATATAATGCTCATTAAACTCCCATGGTGGTACTAAGAATGTTAAGTTCATGAGTCTCTCAATTCTTTAAATTTAAACCGGAACAAAAGCTGAAATGTGCCTAAATGAACACGCGTCTCCAGTATATGTATATAAAGAAAACTCGAGAACACGCAATTCCGTTATTTATAAATAAGGGTTTTGCGACAGATCCATTTATTTATAAATAATTGGAAATGCGTCTTCACGCGTTTGCTTTATATACATATAATTGTGACGTGTGTTCATTATATAATATATAATGATTTTGCACTAAACCAGAATGATTATTTATAAATAATGGAAATGTGAATTGCAATTATATTTATTTATAAATAATAGCAATGTGAATTGGAATTATTTATAAATAATGAAGTTTCTAATTGCAATTATTTATAAACAATAGCAATGTGAATTTGAATTATTTATAAATAATGAAGTTCGAATTGCAATTATTTATAAATAATGAAAATATAAAACGTAATTATTTATAAATAATAGTAATTATATTAATATATTTTTTCATTATATGTAAATAAAAAAGATGAGTTTTATAATTATTTATAAATAATGCAAATTATATATAAATAATGCAAATGTAGATTGCAATTATTTATAAATAATGGAGTATGAATTATAATTATATATAAACAATTATAGTTGTATACAAATTATTTACAATAAATTTACAAAGGGCGCCCCATAGTTAGTTAACATTTTCCATAGCGATTCGGAGAACATATTATCCTCACACCACCAGCGGTTTGAAGAAAATGTTATCCTCATTCTAGCAGCGAGTTGAATATGACGTTTTCTTCATTCTAGATACAATTTTGCAAGACCTTTAACAGATTCACGCATAATGTTATGCGTGAATGTCCACTCATCACTGTGAAAGGTCACACAAAATTTCATGCGTGAATGTCCACTTATCACTGTGAAAGGTCACGCATAATATTATGCGTGAATGTCCATTCATCACTGTACAATTAAATATGATTTGGAACAATAGTTATATTACTCTGCCTGTGTTTTCTGTATTTAATGCATGGTGAGTGTTATTGATTTTAGAAAGTAATCTACCTGTATTGAGTTTGAATGATGTGCCTGAAATATGATTGATTGATTGCATTATGTGATAACAATAATGTCAATACAATATAATGCAGGGGATAATGCGAACTAAGGGCAGTGAGAAAAGCTCATAAAGATTAGATCCATGAAATATCCAATGTCAACATATTAATTGGTTTCTATATATCTACAATTGAAAGATAGAATGAAAATATAAAATTCAGGTTAAAATATCACCATTTAGGATTCAAAGAACCACACATTTACACACAAGCTAATAATCGGATTTCTTTTGAAATAAGTATCTGTTTAGATCCCTTTAAAGGGACAGTCTCTCTTTTACAAAACGTCTGAACAGTTTCCAGTTGAAGGATGGGGATGAATGAAACACACACAGATCGAACAGCCCTATAATTTGGATTCTACGAATGAAAAACGAATGCGTCCCTCCATCAGACTATATATCGGTCAATAAAAGAGTATAACTGATTTAGCATAATATTACAACTATATTGTACTTATTCTTGTAAAGGTATTGTGAAGCCGACATTTGTAAAGGTATGTCACGGAAAAAAATCTCAAAAATGAAGAATATGTAATTACATTTTAAGCGAGGTTTGGTTATTTTGCCTAGTGTGCGGTCATGCTATTCTTATTTGTGTGCGGGTCACGCATAGCGTTGTGGTACTTCTTGGAATTCGTGTACGAACTTCCTCACTGGGTGAATATAGATATAATGCACAATTAATTGTTAGACGACGGTTTATTAGTTTTAGGTCTATAACTCCACGAAAAAGAGATTACAAGCCCTATTTTGTTCAGGGATGCTATTAAAAGACATTTCTTTCAGATAAGACAATAACCTCGCAATTTATGAAATTTGGCTAGCAAAAGATATTATTGGCCCGTATTCACAAAGGAGGTTTGTAGGAGGTTTGTACAAACCATGGTTTGACCAAGGTTTACATCTATGGAATGCCATGTGTAAATTGATGGAGAATGAATGTTAACTCCATACTTATGTTGATTTACAATGTTGATTTACAATTTACGGTATGCGAGCAGCACTCCATCGTCAAACCATGGTTTGTACAAACCTCCTACAAACCTCCTTTGTGAATACGGGCCAGTATGTCTTTTGCAGGCATATTCAATTTCTGCCAAACATTCCATATACATGTACCACAAGAATGCTATACTTAACAAGTTGGTGAAATGGTAAAGTTCACAGTAATAGACGATTCAAATGGTGTAAGACAAAAGATCGTGTTGTAGTCTTATTCTCAGGTTCAATTATCTTCTATTCAGAAGCTATGCATCATGGATTAAACGAGTGCGCTTCGTTGTTCCGAAGGTTCGTTATTCCGAAGGTTATTCGCTATTCCTAAAATGAAATCGGGTTCGCTATTCCGAAGGTTCATTAGTGCTAACATAAAATCGGGTTCGTTATTCCGAAGGTCCGTTATTCCGAGGGTTCGTTATTCCGAAGGTTCGCTATTCCTAAAATGAAATCGGGTTCGTTAATCCGAAAATGAATTCGGCTTTGTTATAATTATAATTTCAGATTGGCGTAGCCAGTTGAAAGAAGGAAGGGATGGGGGGGGGGGGGGGGGGTGCTCAATACAGGCTCTGTATTCAATTAAGAGAAGAAAAAAAACAACTATACTTTTAGATTAGCACAGCCACGTGGGATAGATGATGGGGGGGGGGGGGGGGGCTTGCTTAATCAAATAAAAAGATACAACAAACTTAAATGTTTGATTCGTCTGGCCAAGGTAGGGAAAGGGAGAGGGGCATGCTTAATGCAGGCTCCAAGTTATATAAACAAAAACAAAAACAAATTAGAGTATAGGTTTTCCCGCTCAATTTTGCACTTTTTTCAATCGAATTCATTTAGGGTCATTCAAATTCACGCGTTGCCGCGTAATCGTTGGTATCGGTTTTTCAAATTCCTAATAAGTGCAAGCGAATTCATGCATACGCATTTTCTTTCGTGAATAGACACGGAATATCATGGGCACTCGAATTCATTTACGGGAAAGCGAGTTCACGTATGTGCAGCCAAGTTTCAACTGTGTGCAAACGATTTAGCACGAATACGTCGCTAATGAGCATGCTTGGAGCAATCGATTTCATTTCGGGTTAATCAATTTAGCACTTTGTTCATTCGATTTAGTTACTGTAATGTGTTCAAATGTGTGTTTGAAATCTTATATTACACCCACAAAATATATTACACACACACGCGCGCACACACACTCACGCACACACACACATACATACGCACACACAAATAAAAAAATCACACACATATATACAAATGTCTTTTCAGTTATTCTTTTTATGCCTCCGTAACGAAGTTGCCGGAGGCATTATGTTTTCGGGTTGTCCGTCCGTCCGTACGTACGTACGTCCGTACGTCCCGTTCTCGTGATCGCGTTATCTCAACGGATTGACGGATTCTGACCAAACTTGGTAAATGGTATGTATCTTGGGGGGACGATGATCTGATTAGATTTTGGGGTCATGAGGTCAATGGTCAAAGGTCACAGAGCTCATTATATATGCAACAATAGCTTGTGATCGCGTTATCTCAAGAACGGATTGACGGATTCTGACCAAACTTGGTACATGTATGTAACCTAGAAGACCGATAACCTGATTAGATTTTGGGGTCATGAGGTCAAAGGTCAAAGGTCACAGAGCTCATTATATATGCCAAAATAGCTCCTGATCGCGTTATCTAAAGAACGGATTCTGACCAAACTTGGTACATGTGTGTTCCTTGGAGAGCCAATGAACTGATTAGATTTTGGGGGTCATGAGGTCAAAGGTCAAGGTCACTTGCTCATAATTGTGATACCGTCAAGATCTAAAAGACAGAGTACCATCAAAATTAAGTTGACAGAATTAATTCAGTGTACATGTTGATTTGGGCTTGATATAAATAAATCGCGTCATGGCGGAGGCATCATTTTCGACTGCGCGCAGTCGAAGATCCATCTAGTTTTCTCATGTTTCTTTTTCCTTCTTCTTATCATCTTGATATATTTTTCTTCTATACTTTTCTCTTTGTGATATATATTTGTTATGTCTTGTTTTTTCATCTGATTTTTCTCTTCATCTTTATGTTTACACACACACGCACACACACACACACACACACACACACACACACACACACACACACACACACACACACACACACACACACACACACACACACACACACACACACACACATAATTACCCACACACACACACGCACACACACACACACGCACACACACGCACACACACACACACACACACACACACACAAACACATACACACACACACACACACACACACACACAACCAAAACAATGCATACAAAATATTCTCTACATAATTTCAAAAATACCGATTATAATGTATTCGAGAGTGATTCCCATTCTCGAAGATTCTTTTTTTGCTCTAAAACCCTGTGACGGCCATGATATAGTGCGGGGTCGTTTTGGAAAACGCTAAATGCGTCATTTAATATATAGGTCATTTATTCACATTAACATCAAATTGTACAATTTATAGACAAAATGGGCCATATCATTAGGTTCTTTTTGTCATAATGTCATAAAAAACTAGATCGCGTATTCAGGCGTATATATAATACCACATATAGGGTGTTGGAGCGAGTGGGGTTCTTAATCCCCCCCCCCCCTCTGCACCCCTCCTAGTTAGTTCTACCAATCGAAGTTACTGTATGTAGGAAAACGTTGGGGCGCTATGATAACCCAATCTGCAAAAGGCAAGAAGAATACAAAATACAAAATAACATTATTGGGCCTATAGTAAAAGGCAAATATGAGATAAACAGAATAAAAAAATTAAAAAAACATTATGGAAATAGTATATTTATAGTAATAATTATAATAATAATAAAAGACATTTATATAGCGCATATTGCAAAGAGCCTCTAAGCGCTTATGCTCTACCCCAGGCCTGGCCATCCCCAACCCAGCAGTGGATAAACCCAAGGAAGCGCTTATGCTCTACCCCTGGCCATCCCCAACCAAGCAGTGGATAAACCCAAGGTTTATTTACGCTACACTGACTGCGATCACATGTTTCCCAAATTTGTAACGGCCATGAACACACTAAATGAGAAAACCTTCATTCACTATTAATAGTTCGCCTTCAAAGAGTGTCCTCAATTTAAGGAGCTTCATTATCATGCACTTAATGTGTATTCATTTATGTGGAATAAAGGGTTTAAATGTAACCACCCCTGGAAAGAAAACATGTTTAAATAGATCGTCGATAGAAATAATCTACTTCGTAATCAAGATAATGGACACGCCATACCCGCCATACCCGATTCTGATAGACATTCGGCATGTTCGGGTTAAAGAAGGAATGTTTTGTATGAATCGCAGTAATGCATAATATAAGCATAAGTGAAATAATTTAGCCGTTACACTATTATTTCTTCTTCGAAGAATATTATTCATACCTCATGCAGGAAACCTTATGTGCGCTTGTGACTTTTAGATAAATTTTCCCAATATAACATTCCAGAATTTACAATATATTATTTCGGAGGTCTGGAATTCGAATGTCTGGAGAACTCAAAAGTTGTTTATCCAGTTGAGTGTCCTTAAAAACAAAATTAGTAACCTATATAGTTCAATTGCTAAAGAAATCAACATATTTTGTAATGTATTCAAAATATGTTGAATCCTCAAAAGTTTTAAAGAAGCGAATATAACTCATTTTGTGGTTTTAATCCGTTCAGGACTGACTTATTTCGCTACAACATGTTTTTTTTTCCATAGACCCAAGCCCGAGTATTTTCTGGACCATTCCATGCAGAGATTTTAAATTTCAAGAAAAGGCCTGTCTTTAATGATAATGAACAAAATGATTGGTAACCTAACTGTTGGTACATACTGCGCTCAATATGATGATGTTTATGGACATGGTGAGGAATTGAAATCGAGAATAGATTATAGGTCAAGATGTTATATTATTATGCAAAAACTGATAAAGGCAACTTTTGGTAATTTCATAGATGAATCTTCAATATATCAATGTATATTTTTGAAGTTATTATTACAATTAAGTACCACACATTTTCTTTTCATTGTTTGTGTTTTTTCAGCAGAATTAATCCCATTTTAATGACGATTGATTGTAATAGAAGAAAAAGGACTCGGTGAATCGAACCGGTTAATTATTCATAAAGGAAATCAATTTAACTGTTGATCGCGTTCATCTACATGTTCATGCATGTGCTGTAGAACAATACTGTGAGGTGATGCATGCACAAACATGCACATTGCAGCTAATGATGATGGTTTAGGTTGGTTGTTTGTTTGTTTATTTCCGAAATCACAACAATAAAATATACAGCAATGAAGTGCAACGGAGGATTGACCAAATTCAGCAGAATTAAAAAGACAAAACCACTGTTCTTCCTTGGGGTGAACATGATGATGATGATGATGATGATGATGATGATGATGATGATGATGATGATGATGATGATGATGATGATGATGAGATGATGATGATGATGATGATGATGATGATGATGATGATGATGATGATGATGATGGTGATGGTTATGGTGATGGTGATGATGATGATGATGATGATGGTGATGGAGGTGATGGTGATGGTGATGATGATGATGATGATGGTGATGGTGATGGTGATGGTGATGGTGATGGTGATAATTATGATGATGATGATGGTGATGGTGATGATGATGATGATGATGATGATGATGATGATGATGATGGTGATGGAGGTGATGGTGATGATGATGATGATGATGATGATGATGATGATGATGATGATGATATGGTGATGGTGATGGTGATGGTGATGATGATGATGATGATAATGATGATGATGATTATGATGATGATGGTGGTGGTGATAATGATGATGATGATGATGATGATGATAATGATGGTGATGGTGATGGTCACGGGCGTCGATCTGTCATTGATACCCATTGATCAGGGGGGGGGGGGATGATCCATTCATCCATCCCCCCCTGATGAATGTGTATTACGTAAGTATCGACGCCCATGGTGATGGTGATGGTGATGAAGATGATGATGATGGTGGTGATGATGATGATGGTGGTGATAATGATGATGATGATGATGATGATGATAATGATAGTGATGATGATGATGATGATGATGATAGTGATGATGATGATGGTGATGGTGATGGTGAGGGTGGTAATTCATTGCATTGTTTATGAATTACACAACCCTTTGCAAAATGTTGGGTATCTATTTGATATCACAAAATGGTACCAAAACATATAATACTGTGTTGTTCTTTGCCCCGTGGTCCCCTTTAACAAGAAGACAACTGCGATACCATTATAGTGAGAAAAGATCTGGAAAGTGAAACTCAATAAATTGTGCCCCGTCTTTAAAGATCACGTGTTTCCCAGTTTTGTAACGGCCTTGAACAAACTGCCATCGCTATTCATAGCTTGACTCTAAAGATAAATGTGTCGTCAATTAAGGGGCTTCATCATTATGATCGTATTCACTAAAAATGTGTGTTCGTTTATGCGGAATAAAGGGTTTAACTGTAATCATCCATGGAAAGTAAACAATTTAAAATGAATCAGTTTCTCCCTTTAGTCTCGTTAATCCGCATAATCCAGTTCATATTTATACATAATACACGCCAGACCTGATTCAGGTTACCAGTCGGGTTAAAGAAACGACATTTTGAAAAGTGAAAACATGTAAGGTAGACATTTAGGGATACCAATTAACCGCTCACACTGATTATTTTTTCTTTTCAAAGAGCAGTATTCCATAAAAAGAAGCCATGCTATCGCAAGACATGTGAATTTTAGATCAATTTTCCGAAGATTCCAGACTTCAAATACTTTATAAAATAATCGATATTACATTAATCAGTGTCCTTGAAAACAAAATAAGTAAACTAGTTTAATTGCCACAAAATCGACTTATAGCGTTTGTAGATTAACATTATTCCTGTTATTTATGTACAATTTTGGTTCGGAGAATCCTCAAAGATTCAAAGACTTGAGTATGAGTTTTATTAAACATTCCAGACTGTATAATTTGAAGAAAGTGTCTTTTACCTTAAAGGGGACCAACAGGCAAAGAACAACACATAATTATATGTTTTGCTACCGTTTTGTGATATCAAATAGATACCCAACATTTTGCAAAGGGTTGTGTAATTCATAAACAAAGCAATTAATTACCACCACTTACGGAATCACTATTATTTCCTTGTTCCATACGGGGTGGGCCCGCTAGTCATAAGGACCGCTAGTCATAAGGACCGCTAGTCATAAGGACCGCTATTCATAACGTGTAACTTCCTATACGTGAAGGACCGCTAATCATAATACGAAAAGGGGGTCGCTATTCATAAAGGCATAAGGACCGATATTCATAAGGACCGTTATTCATAATGTGAGATGAGGGTCGCTATTCATAATTCACATTGAGGGTCATTACTCATAAGGACCGCTATTCATAATACAAAATCGGGGTCGCTATTCATAAACATGAAGAAGGGGCGCTACTCATAATTTATATTGGCGGTCACTACTCATAAGGCCCGCTATTCATAATACGAAAATAGGGTCGCTATACATAATATTAAATGAGGGTCGCTAGTCATAATACGAGAAGAGGACCGCTATTCATAATACCAGAGTAGGACCGCTACTCATAATACGAAATGGGGGTCGCCAGTCATAATACGAGAAGGGGACCGCTACTCATAATACGGAATGGGGACCGCTATTCATAATACGAGAAGAGGGTCGCTAGTCATAATACAAGAGTAGGACCGCAACTCATAATACGAAATGGGGGTCGCTAGTCATAATACGAGAAGAGGGTCGCTAGTCATTATATGGAATGAGGGTCGCTTTATATTCATAATACGAGAAGAGGGTCGCTAGTCATAATACGAGAAGAGGACCGCTACTCATAATACGGAATGAGGACCGCTATTCATAATACGATAAGAGGGTCGCTAGTCATAATACGAGAAGAGGGTCGCTAGTCATAATATGGAATGAGGGTCGCTTTATATTCATAATACGAGAAGAGGGTCGCTAGTCATAATACGAGAAGAGGACCGCTACTCATAATACGAGAAGAGGACCGCTACTCATAATACGGAATGAGGACCGCTATTCATAATACGAGAAGAGGGTCGCTAGTCATAATACGAGAGTAGGACCGCAACTCATAATACGAAATGGGAGTCGCTAGTCATAATACGAGAAGAGGGTCGCTAGTCATAATACGAGAGTAGGACCGCTACTCATAATATAAAATGGGGGTCGCTAGTCATAATACGAGGTGAGGGTCGCTAGTCATAATATGGAATGAGGTTCGCTAGTCATAATGTGAGAAGAGGGTCGTCATGCAGGCTACGCCATCAATAAACTACGAAAATTGTTGGTAATTATGCATACATGTAGCAAAGGGAATACTGCGGGGGAGGGGTGGGCCGAATGGCGGAATACGGTCAGTCTGATGGTGGGGGGGGGGGGGGGGGGGGGGGGGGGGGGTGATGGAGTCGCGTACGTTATTGGGCGCCCCCTTTTTTTCTTTATTTGTTAAGAAATATATTGGGTTTGTAAAATTAGCAGTGGTGGATCTAGGGGAGGGGGTTTTAGGGGGTTTTAACCCCCCCCCCCCCCCCCCCCTTGGGCTGCCAAGTGAAAATGTATCAGTGAAAAAAGTGAAAAAGTGACAAAAATCACTTATCGGCGACCTCAAGGATTGATGCTCCGCATCGTCATTGGGTCAACGCCCCCCCCCCTCCCCCATAGGCAAGTATATGTTATCAGGTTCGATTCCACGACCTATTTAGTTAACGCATACCACGCATTCGCGCGATTACCAGGAATGAAGTTACATGTATATTTATCCGCCATAATGTATGTTTTGATTCATTAAAGGGGACCACCAGGCAAACTAACAACACATTATTATATGTTTTGGTACCGTTTTTCAGATATCAAATAGATACCCAACATTTTGCAAAGGGTTGTGTAATTCATTAACAAAGCAATTAATTTCCACCACTTACGGAACCACTACTATTTCCTGGTTCCAAAACGGGCCAAACATTTGCCGAGGTGCGCAATGCTATTCACGCTTTTCACGCTATTCCCTTTATTATTATAATTTTGTTGCTTATTAATTGTTTATGGTTAAACGATCCTCTTCTCGTATAGTGACCCTCATTCCATATTATGAATAGCGACCCTCTTCTCGTATTATGCCTAGCGACCCTTATTCCGTATTATGAGTAGCGGTCCTCTTCTCGTATTATGACTAGCGACCCCCAATCCGTATTATGAGTAGCTGGTCCTATTCTCGTATTATGACTAGCGAACCTCATTTCGTATTATGAATAGCGGTCCTCATTCCGTATTATGACTAGCGACCCTCTTCTCGTATTATGAATAGCGGTCCTCATTCCCGTATTATGAGTAGCGGTCCTATCCTTGTATATGACTAGCGAACCTCATTTCGTATTATGAATAGCGGTCCTCATTCCGTATTATGACTAGCGAGACCTCTTCTCGTATTATGAATAGCGGTCCTCATTCCCGTATTATGAATAGCGGTCCTCATTCCGTATTATGACTAGCGACCCTCTTCCTCGTATTATGAATAGCGGTCCTCATTCCGTAGTATGACTAGCGACCCCTCTTCTCGTATTATGAATAGCGGTCCTCATTCCGTATTATGACTAGGGACCCTCCTCTCGTATTATGACTAGCGATCCCCATTTCGTATTATGAGTAGCGGTCCCTCTTCTCGTATTATGACTAGCGACCTTCCTTCTCGTATTATGACTAGCGAACCTCATTTGCGTATTATGAGTAGCGGTCCTCTTCTCGTATTATGACTAGCGACCCTCTTCTCATATTATGACTAGCGAACCTCCATTTCGTATTATGAGTAACGGTCCTACTCTCGTATTATGACTAGCGACCCTCTTCTCGTATTATGATAGGGATCCTTATGAATAAAGACCCCGATTTTGTATTATGATTAGCGACCCTCTTCCCATATTATGAATAGCGACCCTCTTCTTGGATTGATGATAGCGGTCCTTATGAATAATGACCCTTATGAATAGCGACCTTCTTCTCAAATTATGAATAGCGGTCCTTATGAATAGCGGTCCTTATGATTAGCGGTCCTGTATGAATAGCGGTCCTTATGACTAGCGTCCTTATGACTAGCGAGCGGACCCCTTCCATACGGGCCAAAACATTTGCCAGTGTTGCGACTGCTATCCACGTTCGTACGTGGGGTCCGCTCGCTAGTCATAAGGACCGCTAGTCATAAGGACCGCTAGGCATAAGGACCGCTAGTCATAAGGACCGCTATTCATAAGGACCGCTAGTCATAATTGAGAAGAGGGTCGCTAGTCATAAGGTCATTATTCATAAGGACCGCTAGTCTAATCAAAGAAGAGGGTCGCTATTCATAATATCGGAAGAGGATCGCTAATCATAATACAAAATCGGGGTCCTTTATTCATAAGGACCGCTAGTCATAATACAAGAAGAGGGTCGCTAGTCATAATACGAGAAGAGGGTCGCTAGTCATAATACGAGAAGAGGGTCGCTAGTCATAATACGAAATGAAGGTCGCTAGTCATAATACGAGAAGGGGACCGCTACTCATAATACGGAATGAGGACCGCTAGTCATAATACGAGTGTAGGACCGCTATACATAATGTAGCATGAGGGTCGCTAGTCATAATAGGATATGGGGGTCGCTAGTCATAATACGAGAAGAGGGTCGCTAGTCATAATATGAGTGTAGGACCGCTATACATAATATAGCATGAGGGTCGCTAGTCATAATACGATATGGGGGTCGCTAGTCATAATACGAGAAGAGGATCGCTAGTCATAATACGAGGAAGAGGTCCGTTAGTCATAATACGAGTGTAGGACCGCTATACATAATATAGAATGGGGGTCGCTAGTCATAATACGAGTGTAGGACCGCTATACATAATATAGAATAAGGGTCGCTAGTCATAATGCGAGTGTAGGACCGCTATACATAATATAGAATGAGGGTCGCTAGTCATAATACGAGTGCTAGGACCGCTATACATAATATAGAATGAGGGTCGCTAGTCATAATACGAGAAGAGGTCGCTAGTCATAATACGAGTGTAGCACCGCTATACATAATATAGAATGAGGGTCGCTTGATCATAATACGATATGGGGGTCGCTAGTCATAATACGAGAAGAGGTCCGCTAGTCTAATACGAGTGTAGGACCCGCTATACATAATATAGAATGAGGGTTGCTAGTCATAATACGATATGGGGTTCGCTAGTCATAATACGAGAAGAGGGTCGCTAGTCATAATACAAGAAGAGGGTCGCTAGTCATAATACGAGAAGATAATACGAGAAGAGGGTCGCCTAGTCCATAATATGGGCCTGGGGGGTCGCTAGTCATAATCCGCAGAGTTGGACGCTACTAATCATATGAAATGAGGAGTCGCTAGTCATATTACGAGAAGAGGGTCGCTAGTCATAATATGAGTGTAGGACCGCTCTACATAATAAAGAATGAGGGTTGCTAGTCATATACGATATGGGGGGTCGCTCTAGTCATAATACGAGAAGAGGGTCGCTAGTCATAATACGAGTGTTAGGACCGCTTTATACATAATATAGAATGAGGGTCGCTAGTCATAATACGAGAAGAGTCATAATAGAAGGGCACTGCTACTCATAATATGAAATGGGGATTGCTATAATACGAGAAAAGGGTCGATCATAATACGGTCGATCATAATACGGAATACAGAGAAGGGGGTCGCTATAATCACTAATACAAGAGTAGGGTCGCTATTCATAATACGAGAGTATAGGGTCGCTATTCATAATCCGAAATGGGGTCGCTAGTCATAATTCGAAATAGGGAGTCGCTAGTCCATAATACGAGAAGAGGGTCGCTATAGTCATAACATGGAATGGGGTCGCATAGTCATAATATGGACTGGGGGTCGCTAGTCATAATATGGACTGGGGGTCGCCCAGTCATAATGTGTCTGTCGACAATTTTCGAAGCCGAGATCAGACCAAGTATACTTTGTACTCAAGAACCTCCTCATTGGAGATTGGGGGGGGGGGGGGGGGCGTTGGGGGGGGGGGGGGGGGGTGGGGCTGGCGGTGGTCCGTTAACAAACGTCGAGCCAAGTTTTTCAAATTTGTTGCGCCTTGAGGGCAAAGTTCTTTGAAATTGTCTGATTTCTACAATTTTCGAGTCGAGAAGTAAGTAAGATGGTCAAGACCGCTAACCGGCTACAATTTGAAAGGGGGTTGGTTAAATCACCCCGCAACAAGCCTTTTTCTGGGGGCCAATGTGAAATTGCAAAATTTGTCAAGCTTGCTATGCTCGTTTACTTAAACCACATGCAACATTTGCGGGAAATATTTGTTTGTTTTATTTCAATATTTTTTCAAAACAATACATAATCATAATTGTTCAAAATGTAATTCGAGTATTAACAATATAATTACAAGTGATAATTATACATAAATAATAGTACAACAAATAATACAAATAATAAATAAAGCACTATAAACGCAGGAGACCGCCATCATGAGCTGTAAGCTTGAAATCCATGGCGGCCTCTTAGGGACTATCAGCGACACAAACTAATGCTTTTGTGTAGTAATACATATATGCATGACTTTGATCAGATCGGGTGTCAGTGTAAGTTCATGTGCAGAGTGGAAAGCTCAATGAAATAGATTTCCGGTTATAATAACTTTGGGATTTAACTAAAAAGTAAAATAAATATTTTTCACATTTATAATATCAAGCAGACACATACTTTAGTGAGTTACGACTCTGTATAGTGATACAAGGTGACGCTTTAATGTTGCTTTAAATGATTAGAGGGGTCAGGCATGATTTGATTATATTCGTGTAAATGATTACATAAATCTGGGGTGGCTCGTGGGGTATCTAATTATTATAACAAAAAATAATTATTGAATGAAATTGGAAGTTGTTTATTTATGTTTACTTATAAACATAAATACTGCAACTTGGAGAATATGCACCGTCAGTAATTTGTAACGTTTCTAACTTTAAAAATAAGGGGGTTCTGTATGGGCAAGGAACGTTGGATCCTGTACAAATACGCAAAGCTCTTTTTTGTAATAAAAGAATAGGATCAAGCTTTGGTCTGCACCACAAATTTGGCCCAAACAATATTACAATATGCTAAATATGGAAGTATTAATGAATTATAAAATAAGAACAAGGCTTTACGTGGTAAAAGAAATTTTAACTTCATTTATGATTCCTACACTTCTAGACATAATACGTGCCTTCGCAGTTGTTGCGATTGCAAGATCACGTGACAAAATTCTAGTACGCGGCCGGATTTTCCAAATGACGTAGCAGCCGCCGCAGTTGTGTATAATGTCAATGGACTCTTTACCTTCCTGGCATGACACCTCGAAACTAAATGAAAATATTTATTCATGAATATCAACTCTATAACACTGTCATTGCCTGGGCATATATCGAGAACAATATACATTTTCAGATATCAAGGAATACGATCTGGTTGTTTAAAAATTCAAGGATACAACTCGATTTTGATGACAAAAATGACTCTCCTTTTCTTCCTGCCGGCGCCGTACATTGCACTCAAACATAGGCAATTGGGGCCCCAATGGTTTCGTGTTTCGTATAACACGAAATCAAGAACCCCGATCAACTACTTAGTATTCATTTCTGACAAACTTGATATGATTTCCCCCTTAGTAATGGACATATCTAAAATACAATTTCACATGCTTTTCTCATACAAAGACAATTCTTACCCTTCATTTGAGACTGTGTTTGTTGCAGTTTCCCGAGCGAAACCATCTAGCTAGCACGGCCCGGGGTGGCGGCCCGGGTACAGTACGCACAATGCAGACAGTGCTTGAAACTGCATGCAATGCAGTGCGCCGCCCAGCCTGTGTGATTATAAGTGGCATTCGCAGTTATCGAAATATGTATCATTAAAATTCAGTATTGTTGCATTATAATGTGAGCAGAAATGATCGAATTTGTTGGAAATGCTAGGAACAGATGTTGCTCTCTTTTGCATAATTAGCACTGAAAGTGTCATGAAATTAATATTCTTGAATAAATATCTTCATTTAGTTTCGGGTGTCATGCCTAGGAAGTAAAGGGGTCCATTGACATTATACCACAAGCGGCGGCTGCTACGTCGTTTAGAAATCCGGCCGTACTAGAATTTTGTCACGTGATCTTGCAATCGCAACAACTGCGAAGGCAACGTATTGCGAGATGCAATTGCAATTACACCCCAAAACATGCGCCGACAGGCGAAAAAAATCCATAGACATGGGGTCAATTTTTCGCAAAAGGACCTTTAGATGTGGGTATGGGTTTGGAGGTTATCAGCCGCACACCCCCGTCCGACTATAATCTGAGTACCCCCCCCCCCCCACCCCCCTATAGACAGGTTTGACTGTATACATGTTTGGTTTATCAACCGATATATACATGTTTGCTTTAAATAACTCATTTTGAATGGACAGATCATGTCAGTATCATCTATATATATATATATATATATGTATGTATTTAAAATAATGTTCATGCATAATTTATTACAAGGAAAAAATTAATACTTATCATTATCATACCAAGTTGGTCAGGTCAGGTCAGATTAAAGGGATAGTTTGAGTTCTGGTAAAGAGAGTACAATTTTTTGTCAAAACTGAATTTTAGTAACCAATACCCTGCACACTCTACATGCTTGAAAGGAATTCAAAATCACAAACGACTGAGTAAAAGTCTTTTATCATTCAAACCAGAGCCGTTTTAAACACAAGATGGCGCTCTCTAAGAACCTCTTTGCTTTAAAGCATGTAAAATAAAATATTGTGCCATGTGAAGGTTTGTAAAAATAGCTAATTAGAAGATAATCAACAACTATTACAAAACTTCTTTTTACATTTTGAAAAAGAGGAAGCATTTTTTTTCAAAATTGTAATGGTTGGTTCAGATTTATCAAATTTGTGTGGGGCCCCACATTTTAAAAATGGTTTTGTTTATGGATATTTCAGCCGTTTCACCAAAATATTATGCTCTTTCAAATTTTGCACTCAGTTTTTCATTATCTCTCAAAACTCTCTACCACAACTCAACTATCCCTTTACCCTATAAAAGACTGGCTATTTTGAACCTTTAAAAAACAGGGGAGGGGCTAAAAGGCCCCACCCCCCCTCACAAGATATCGGCAACCAAAACTCTGAGATCGACTCCAAATTCGGCCATCGCGATAGATGTCTAAATCAGACCCCCCCCCCCCCCCCCCCCCCCCCCAGTCTATTTAGGGTTAAAGTCAGGCAGTTGCAAAATAAAAAGCAAGTATGTAAGAACCACAAATGTATGTTCTTTGGATATATACACATATTGGACATGTTTTCAAGGATATATCATCGTTGAGTGTTTACTTATTCTGTAGTTATGTAACAGTTAAATTAGATATTCCCTTGTGTAAAATATGTTTTCCAAATTGTTTGCATGATAACTGCATAATGTTGCAGGATACTTGAGTGTTTTATTATCCCATATGTTGACTATTTTAAAGATGCTTGCTCTTACGTTACAGAATGTTCCAAAATAAAAGCAATGATTCAACGACATATCATATCATAAGTGTACACCAATCAGCAATAAATAACGACATTGTTGAATAGATATATTGTTCAGTTATTCAAAGCGTA
>JBAMJV010005934.1:0-66715 GCA_037951105.1 Echinarachnius parma
GCTCGACAAAACAATGCCCCGAGGGTGCGTGTTCGGGTGCGTACGCATCCCCCCCTCCAAATTCAGAAAGGTCCAACTTTCGTATCGGTCTCAGGCGATTTTTAAACAAGTGAGTCTCAGTGATGAGAGGGCGATGACCCCCCCCACCCCCCCCCACCACCCCTCCCCCCACCCATTACACTACTCTACCAAATCGTCTCGGTATCGGCAATGATTCTCCCTCACCCACTATCACTATATTTGGCTTGCAAAAGGAGGAAAGTATCTTTTAAAAAAGTATTGTATGGATTATATTAATAGCTGAAGCAGGAACATAGCTGACAGTCTGTGGCAATTTGTTGTGATGAGGTGTGGTCATGATCTCGATAATACACACTAAATGTTATGCAATTAATCAATTTATCTTATATTAAGATGAATTCACAATTTGGTCCCGAAAAAACCTTTCTGTAGACACTGAGAAATTATTGATGTTGGCACATGTGTTTAGTCTAAGATATTAAGGGCACACCTCTCTCTTTTGAAAATATTAATGAATTATGTATAAATAATTTTTTTATTTACACCGCAATAACACTTTCCGTTATCTTCTGCTTCAATATGAATAATATAACAATGTCGTTCGTTTTTAATTATTCCCAACAAAAGGCGCCAAACAGTTTTAAATTAACACCCAGATTTGTTTTTCAAAATGTGTTGTGCACTCGTCTGGACTATAAGCTTAAATTATGTCTATTCATGTTTTTCGACAGAGTTCTTAACATCTCTAACATTCTTGTTGTGGAATACAAACTGTAGCCAACGTGCTGTACCATATGTATAATAAACGCATACATATCTCTTCAACTATCCTTTCCCAACATTGTTGATTCTGTAATACTAATGATGTTGAAATAATTAGCAATTCGTGAATCAAACAATGTTGACGCGTTATGACCAATCACTACTTCTTTTGTTAGTTAAACAACAACCGCTTAACTCATGAAATCCATTATAAATATTGTTATCTTGTAAAAACAAGTTCAGTTCCTTATTGAAATCTCGATAATTTGTAGCAAACATTATTGAAATAATAATAATAATAAGATAACTTTTTTTTAAAATCTATATTAGCGCATTTCATTACCCATTAAATTTGCATATCAATGCACTTATACATTAACAAACAGAAAAAAAACATTCATAGTGCTATTAAGTTTTAGTCAATGTTACACACGAAATTAAATTAATATATTTCATGATTACAAATCAATGTGTGTACATATTATTCTAATATATGCGTAGGAAATATGTTTAGTATATTACCTGTGCTTACAGGCCAGTCACCTTGGATCTTGCTGTACAGGTGCATCCGAATGGATACCGGGAGCAGAACATGAAGCCATTGCCAATCGTCGGCAAGATCCCTATCAGGAATACACCTGTATTCACAGTCCAGTCCAAACCGGTTTCCCGCTGTCAGACTCACAAACTATGAAGAAAAACTTAATAATTATACAAGATAAAACCTTTGTTAAAGGGGTAATTCAGGTTTGGTATAGAGGGCTCCAATCAATAAATATATCCGATCGGAATAAATCTGGGGGCCCAGATTTATAAGATTATTTATTTTAAATTAAGAATGTTTACACTTTTTCAAAAATGTGCAAGTTTTGGTTGCTAAAGTTTAGTCTTACCTAAATCGAAACTGTCCCTTTAACGTCAAATATATTCGTTTTTTGCATTATTTAGTGGGAAATTAAAGCCAAATAATCAGTATTAAGACAATTCTCGAAAACATATATTTGGGTAACTATTGCACCGCCTGTTCAACCTTCTCCGCCGGGCTGAGTGAGTGAAGCCAAACGCACAAACAGCCCGCATTCCACTTGACTGCAGCTTTTGCACTCAGCGTACATGCGGTTGAATTTCAAGTGTAGGTGATGATTGTTTTGTTTGGTTTCATTGCTCAAGAAGTCTATTTTAAAAAAAAATCTGTAAAATCTTTACATTAAAGGGTACCACCACCCAAAAATAATATTCTTATTAAAGAAAGGTAACATATTTAGTATTCCATTCCATCAACAAGTTCACAAAAATATGTTTCCAGAAAACAAATATATAATTGGAAACGCATCACCATTCTAAAGCATGCGTTCGATCATGCGGTCTGAATTGCGAAGACTGCGATGTGTGCGGTGAATTGCGATGTATGCAGAGCGAACGAATCGCCCGGGAATCAATTGTCTACAAACGTACGCATGAATAGCATTGGCGCACTCGCAAATGGTTGGCCCGTATGGAACCAGGGAATAGCAGTGGGTTCCGTAAGTGATGGAAATTAATTGCTTTGTTTATGAATTACAAAACCCTTTGCAAAATGTTGGGTATCTATTTGATATCACAAAACGGTACCAAAACATATAATAATATGTTGTTCTTTGCCTAGTGGTCCCCTTTAACATAATTATGAGTTAAAGTATTTTTACACATGGTAGCGGATAAAAGTACTTATTTCAATATGTTGTGTGATACTAACCAATACTGTTTTTTAGCTTCAAAAGCATTTAATGTGGAATTCTGAAATAAAAATTAAGGAGTGTTATGTAGATGGAATTTAGCACGACTTACTTGTCAAACAATTCGGTCCTTTGAAGTTGTTTGGGCAAATACATCGCCCCGTCTTATCATCACAAACTCCTCCGTTGTAGCAATTGTCACATATTCCATGGCAGTCTGGAGGCCCCCATTTACCAGTCGCACACTCTGCATAATAATACGATTATACAATGAAACATGAATGTCAGTTTATAATGGCTCTAATAAATTCAGATTGATTCAATCATGGGCGTAGGAGGCGGGGCTGGGGGATGTAGCCCACCCCCCCCCCCCCCCACTCCCCCCCCCCCCCCCCCCACCCCTGGAGTTTTGAAACGGCTATAGTTCGGGCAAAACGCATCTGAAATTCGGGCAATCATATCACATTCGGGCAAAATCATGTAATATTCGGGAAAATCCATGTCATGTTCGGGCTTAATCGTGTTATTTTGGACTGAACCAACGAAAACATGTAATTTGGGGGCAACAAATTAAAAGGAGAGGAGTTTTCTCTTTTTGTTTCTTTGTGCAAAAGACCTTAGCCCCCCTGATGAGAACGTGTCCCAATACGCCCATGTATATACAATCACGCTTATTCATACCAGTTGACTTGAGGAGGCCTAACTGGCTATTATACTCAACAACTGTCTAACTGCAATATCACCCCAAAAAAAACCATTTACTGCACATGCTACTGTCTAAATCTGTACATGACGTCGCACTCTATGATAATGTATACCTCTGACAATGAGCCTGTACAATCCGCCTAGACCCGTATCTCTGTTATGATTATAGTGGATCTCGTAGATTCCTCCATTGGAGCTTTGTATTGGGTCAGGGAACGTGAATTGTAGAGAGCCTTCAGCTGAATCAATGAATTCACTATTATCTTTCCTCCATCTGATATTGCTGTCCGCTCTTGTAGAACTACCCTTCACCATGCTGATGACCACTCCTGTGTCACCAACATTAACAGTCCTGGTGAAGACGCTGTCACTAGGAGTAAATTGAGCTGTGGAATATAAAAACATAATACTATTTGCTTTCGATTTATTGATTCATTTTTATTTTCCGTCTTAAAATACAACAAATTGAAATATTTGTATGAACAGTGTTTGTTTAACCAACGGCCGGATGGCTTATTTTCAGGTGTGTCAACCTGGCACTCCTGGTCTTCCATTGGGTCAAGACATTCAATACATTACAAAACAAGTATGAACATTTAATAAATTATCTTTTACTATTACAATTACAACTATTACAAATTAATCCTATAACATACAGATAGTAGGTATAACAAACAACTAATATATACGAATATAAAGGGGTAGTTCAGTTTCGGTATAGAAGGCGCTGCACGAAATAATTTGTTTGTGAGGTAATACAAAAACTGAGTGTCAAATTTGAAAGAGCATACAATTGTAATGACAGAATACATTTTATTAAATCAAAATCGGTTCAGAAACGGCTGAAATATCAATAAATATATCCAATCGGAATCAATATGGGGCAAAGATTTATTCGATGATTAAAACAAAATCAAATGCTTATACTTTTTTTTCAAAACAAATCTAAATAGGTTTGCAACACTTTGCATTTTTTCACCAAATGAGCTTGAAAGGTCATAATTATACAATTGATATTTGTTAGATGAAGGTGACATGGATACAAATAGGACTATAGCTGGAGAATTGGTTCAATGGAAGTTTAGGTCATGTTAATCACATTATAAACCATGTTAATTTGTCTGCATGACATTATATGCCGCTTCTTCACTCTTACAAAAGACGAACACAATTGTAATGGTTAAATGTTTTATTTGGGACAATTATATTTGAAATATACAAAAAGAGGAGAGTTTAAAAACTCCAATTCAAGTTGGAAAATAATCACTTCCGGCCGCAAAAATGTAAAACATTGGTAACTTAATCCTCAATTAGTAAATGCAATAGCTACCCCACAAAGCAGTGGCGTAGCGAGGGTTAACAGATTTGGGGGGCACAACTGCGAGGGAGCGGAGTGACCAAGCCCGAGGCGCGAAGCGCCCGAGGGGGGGGGGGGGGCAGAGTGTGGGAGGGGGATGTACCCCCTTCCACAGTAGGTAGCTTTTGTAATTCTTCTCTCAAAATAATGCAATCTGGTGCAAACCTTGGAAAGGAAATGTAATGCTTTAATGTGTTCAGCAACTGTGACCGACGAATTTGATTTGCAATTGACGAAAATGTGTGACTAATGACTAAATTGCGTGATCTTTGTGTGAAATTGATCGACGAAAGACGAAATTGAAGTTGGGATTTCCACTCTGGTGGTTCCTCGGGACGAATTTGAATGACGAATTAATGAAATTGAATGACGAAAGTGTTAAAATGAATGGGAAAACCTATACTAAAATTTAAGAAATCATGACTTAAATCATTTCCCTCATGATTAGACCGCTTCAGTATACAAACACAATCTAACTTACACACACACACACACAAACAAACACACACTTACACACATAAATAAATACATACGCCCACATCGTCCTTGCATGTCTAATTGTCTATACCTATTTGGGAGAGGGTGTGGGAGGGGATTCGTGTCCAAAAAAAGCGTCGAAAGGGTATCGTTTTCAGCTATACGGCGTCGTCGACGTTTTCCTTAAAAAAGGGTTTTTTCATGGACTGATCGCACTTAAACCTAAAAAAGGGTACCTTTTCAGGTTTCAGGTTCAAAGGTTTCGACGTTTTTCTACAAAAAGGGTGCCTTTTCAGCTCAGTACTAGGTTTTCGACGATTTTTATTTCTGCGGAGTAGCTGTAATATATGTGTGGATGTGGATACGCCATTAGGGTCCATTTTAAAAAGGTGCGATACGCCATTTTGCCCATTAGGGTCCATTTAAAAAAAAGGTGCGATACGCCATTTTTGCCCATTAGGGTCCATTTTTAAAAGGTGCGATACGCCATTTTGGCCCATTAGGGTCAATTTTTTAAAAAGGTGCGAAATGCCATTTTTGCCCATTAGGGTCCATTTCAGAGGTTGATGGACACGGGTGGGTAGCACTTATGTATGAGAGTGAACCCCCGGGCCTAACGCATGGTAAATCGTCAACCAGGGGTTTCTGCAGGATAATTTTGACCGTTTGACGCCTTCATACATGCTATATGGGCGCATAGCTGCACTACGTAGTCGAAAATGTCTAGACAAATAAAAACTTCCTTGACTAAAGTCTAATGCACCCGTTCCATTAATTCATGATGCATAGGCCTACTGATGATAATCATGATTGTAAGAGTAGCCAGTCATCATCTCCAGAGTCGACATCTGCATCAGTCGAGCATAGGCCAAACCAAACCAGTGGAAGATTGCTCATGTACTTCCAGTTCATAAGATAGACTCTGAGTCTGATCCATCAATGTGCCGTCCTATCTCCCTTCTGAGCAACATAAGCAAGATCATGGAATCAGTAGTGCACGAGCAACTACCTACTGCAACACAACCTCATAATCTGACAGGCAATTTGGGTTCAGATCTCATCACAGCACAGCCGACATCCTCACTATTCTATGTCAGCAATGGTTCAACGTTTTGGATAGAGGACACGAGGTACGGCTTATTGCGCTCGACATACAGGGCTCTTGTTCCAAGCTGACAGGCAAAGGTATTTCTGGCAAACTGCTAACCTTGATAGAGAGCAACCTATCTAACAGAACGGTCAAAGTTGTTTTGTCTGGCTAATCATCTTGGACCACTTCCATCAACGCCTCAGTGCCCCAAGGATCTGTACTTGGCCAACAGTTATTTTCAGTCTACATCGATGACCTGGGAGATGACTGTACGCAGATGATTCCATCCTCTTCTGCGAGATAAGATCCATCGATGATCCTGAGGCAACACACACAAGACTAAATAGACCTGGAGAGAATAAAGATGTGAGCTGACAAGTGGAAGGGGACATTCGAACCAACAAAGTGCAAAGTACTAACAATCTCTAAAAGAAATCCAACAAGCATTGACCTGTACTTTGGGAAAACGAAACTCATAGAGACAGATGAACTGGTGATTTTAGGAGTCAGAGTTGTAGGAAGCTTACCTGGCCAAAGCACATATCAAGCATCACGACAAGAGCTGGACAGAAGCTGGGAGCACTTAGAAGAGTTTCAACCCAGCTAGACACTTCGGGGAGAGCAACGATCTACAAGGTTCAGGTACGCAGCGTAATTAAGTACGCCTCATTGAGCCGGCTGAACGCTTCAGCTAGTACTACACTCGGACTACTGGATCGGATCCAGAGTAAGGCTCTGCGCATCATCGATGTGGACGAGGAGCACGCACTCCTGAACCTCGTACCAGCACGTCAATACCGAGCCATGCTCTATCAGAACCCAAGTCGAGAACATGAAAAGGCGAGTTGGGTCGCCTTCAAATAAACTCCGCCCTGCACCAAAAGCGATGCAGTACCTGTAGTTGGCAGAGGATCCAAACCTTGGACAACGGTGGCTACGGGGAAGCAGAGGGCAGGTCGGCATTGATGCTTCTGGCTTCTGTACTGCGATGGAAGGATCTAGCCGCCCACCGTTATTAATTGGGCGTGTATTGTGTCATGTCGTCATGAGAGTACAACATCAAAGGGTATCGGAAAGAACTCGCAGGCCGGAAGATACGTCAAGTGCTACTGTGGAAGAGAGCTGTACTGCTCTAGTACGCTTGTGGGTGATGACGGATCGGGATCAAAGCCTCTTGAAGGGAGATCTGTTCTTGAAGGTCCCAAGAAGGAAAGGAACAGCACCCCTCTAAAAGGCACACTCAAGTTAGCTACGTGGAACGTGCGTGGTATGTACGATGGGAAGGTGGAAATAGTGGAGAAGGAGATGGCTAAAAATTATATAAAGGTTTTGGGAATATCATAATCATGGTGGCTTGGACAACGCAGTTTCCCAATAGACGAAGGAAATACAATCATGTTTTCCGGGAAATAAAGTGGAAAGAAGCGAGGGGGACTGGGTTTCATCATAGTGAAGTGTAGAGCAAAATTTGTCTTGGGATACAACCCGATCAACGGGAGAATTATGACGGTATGACTACAAGGGAATCCTATGAATATCTCCATAATACAGGTATATGCACCAACACAGCAGATGCACCGGAGGATGAAATCACAGATTTTTACGAGATGGTACAAGATGTCGTAGACCATATTCCTAGGAAAGGTTTCCTCAAAGTATTGGGTGACTGGAATGCCGAGATTGGTAAATCAAGGAAGAAATCTGAGTGCATTGACCTAGAACGTCACAAGAACAACTCCAAAGAAAAAAGAAAATGATCCCAAGACTGGATGTAAATACTGATTAAAATGGCAAACCACTGACAGAAAAAAAAGATATACAAAAAGGATGGATGTAGTATAGTACCAAGTTGTTTGAGGTACAGGAAAATGACGTTGACACTAAATGGGAGGAATGTGATGAAACGGAGCCCCCTCCATTAAGATCAGATGTGGAAGGCTACAATTCTTTTTTGTATTGAGGAAGGTGTAGACCTGATGTGACGTATCTGCTGCAATATCTGGAATAAGAAGGAGTGACCTAAAAACTGGTGTAGAGCTGTTTGTATACCATTGCCAAAGAAGAGATCTCTCAATATGAAGGTTCGTCTCATTTGTGCAACTTCATTCTCAATTACTACATACTGACAAACGGAAGTGATTTTTGGGCTATGACAAAGAATGACAGAAAAAGAGTTGATACCTTTGGAATGCGGTGATACAGGCGGCTGTTGCAAGTGTCATGGAAAGATAAATAGGCAAATGTGTGGGTTCTGGACAAGATTGGAAAAGACTTAACCATCAGATGTGGAATAGTTTAAAGAAAACTAATGTATTGTGTGCACATTTTAGGAGAACTGAAGGTGCTGAGAAGCTAATGCTGCCAGGAGCAGTCGAAGGAAACGCGGTCCACCAATATCTTGGACTGATGATATCAAGAGAGTGTCTGGACGAGGAGTGAAAGGTGCAACACAAACGGCAGTAGATTGAGTTGCATCTCGTTGCTCTCGTGAAGACCACAGCAGCGCTCTACAGCGCCACAGTCCTGCAGATGATGATGGTGGAATTGTTATGTGTTTCATCCAATGGTTTCACCATTTTTGTATTGAGAAAATTATTTTGATTTTATTTGGAGAGGACACGAACAAATAACAAGGTGATGTGATATAGTGATGTGGATTAAAAGACTTATTTATGGAAATGCTGAAATTAAAGGACAAATGAAATCCGGACGAATTGTTGTATGCACTATAAGACACTAAATAGGATGAATAGTCCCTGAAAATTTGAGCACAATCGGTCAAGAAATAAGACAAATCTGGCTTTTTGAAAATATCAATTTATTTATATGAGTGACTCGAATTGGCATAGCGCCCTGGCGAAGTTGTGAACTACTCCCTATACGTTTGACTTTTGACCCTCATAACCACAAAATCTAAGCAGTTCATTGGCTCCTCAAGATACATACATGTTCTATCATTCTCATAGTCGTGTACTCAGTCAGTGCTCTATCTTTCTTATACCTACCCTGCATGTAACAGTGGTGCACTTGCACGGGGGTTATCAGACAGTAATCGATTTTTTAAAAAGCCAAAGGTTTTTTACGTAAATTCAAAATAAATTTGTGGGGAGACTCGATCTATCAATTTGATAGCTGGGAGGATGATTAATATTTTATATTGGTCTAAATGAGTATTCATACAGAAGTAATTGTCGGTATAACAAAGAGGTAACAATTAAATTATTCACGACTTCCGTCTGGTTGTGTAGACAGAGGGATATTGAAGAGGAAATGAGAGAGATGGACACAGGAGGGGTTGGTCTGGTACAGGTATACGAGGTGGTGTAAATTAAATAGGATGTGGACATTGCATTATCTTTACATAAGATGATAGCAATTTACTGTTTAAAACATAGTTAATAAGGAACTATTATTGTCAATTAAACCCGTAATGGCAGTCAAAATGACCACCGTTATCAGCTAAGCTAAAATATATCACCTCATACAATGTACCGAGGTGTCGGTGTGGTTTTGGGGCCGCATGAAAATTATTGTGAGTAGGGGGGCACACTCTATGTACTCTTAAGTTAGTAAAAGATATTCCCCTAATGTTTTGTATCAAATTATTGAGGGACACGTGTGCAACCCCACCCCACCCCTGGCGCTACGCCACTGGCGATATGGAAGGGAATTTTTTGGAAATAATGCAAATATTTTTTATATCTCTCAGAGGAACGCCTTTTACCGTCATTTCTCACGAAGAATGTTGATATTGTGGTTGTTTCGTATCCAGGTTTTGATCCTCTGCAGTAGAAGGGTCCAAACGTTATTCTGGAGCTCACGATCATCGGGTTCCCATTCTGGGGGTTGGGGTGCAGGTAAGGAGTGCCTGGTGGCCAGTCAATTGGGATGGAAGCCGTCCGTCCAACCTCGAACGAGGTCTCAGAACCATGACCAGTACTGTAGCATTGGTACGCTTCTCCCTGTTCATTTACACGTGCTTGCCGTATGGTCAATATTGTCATGTGCAGATATGCATCTAGAAGTGCGAGAAAAAATGTATTATTCGTGGATGTTCTGAGAGAACTAAAAGACCACTTTGGTGAGAAAAGGGCAGTAGAATTGTGAACAGGGAAAGTTGAGTTTTGGTTTAGAGGGCGCTATACCAAAAAAATGGTGAGATAATGTAAAACTGAGGGTCAAATCTGAAAGAGCATATATTTCTAGTCATAGAATAAACTTGTCGAAATCATATTCTGTAGAATATTCCAAACCGAACGTGCTGAAAATGTCGAATTTTGCAGTGACTTAGATGAATGATTTGTACTTAGATTGTGGTGAGTTTAAAACATACTTTATCATTTGGTAACCTTACATAGTTCGCATTCTCATGTGGACTGGACGATTAAAGGGACTTTCTGCCTTTTAAAAATCGTCTGAACAGTTAGCAGTAAACGGATCGAAGAATGTAACACACAAATAAAATTTCAGATCGAACAACCCTGTAATTTGGATCGAATGATAATCAAATGTGTAGAAATCATCCCTTCATCCAACTTTATGATATATCGGACGATAAAATGTGTTCAACTGATTTAGCATAATTTTACAACACTATTGTATTTATTCTTGTACAAGTATATACAGCTGAAATTTGTTGAAGGTATGCCACAAAAAAAGGACTCAGAAATGAAGAGTAAACGATTACATAGTCAGTTTGTATGAGTCTTAGTTATTTTGTTTTGTATTCGCTTTATTTTAATGCACCGTTACGATTACAATCTGCATGTGCGCGGTTCACGCAATACGCCGGCAGCTATATTTAATGTAATTGTGTACCGGCATGACAGGCGAAGACTCATAATGCATTATAAACGACTTTACGTCTCTTTTATTATTTTGAGGTCTATAACTTCACGAAAAGGAGATTTCAAGCCCTACTTCGTTCAGGCAAGATGTTAAATGATTTGTTTTTGTCTTCATATAAGACAATACCCTCGCAAATTTTGAAATTTGGCTTGCAAAAGGCGGACACTCGCTATAAAATCATCTATGGACAATTGTAGAAATTGTGCACAATGCTCGAATAGTTTTCACATACTTCCGACTTAGAAATATGTGGGGAAAATAGAGAGGTGGATAAAAAGAGATATAATGAGAAATAGAGAGAGAGTAAAAATAAGAGAGATATGAACAAAGAGATGGAGAGGAAAGCAGCACGAGATAGAGTAAATAAAAGCAGGACATTAGATAGAGAGATATATTAAAATAAACAGTTGATGAACGATTAAATAACTTAAAATGAAATCGAGCGAACATCCCGAACATGAGAAAGATGGGGAAAGAGAGGAGAAAAGAAGAACAAGAAAGAACGAGAAAGTAAGAAATAAAGAAATAGTAAGTGGATGAAAGAGGGGGAAAAGAAGAAGAGGAAACGTAAAGTTAAAAAACGAGATATGAGATTTGTAAACAATGATACAGAAATAGAGCAAGGTTGAGAAATAAATTAGAGGGGGAAGGTGAGTGAGGTAAAGACGGGGGAAGAGATGGAGATAAAACTACAACGAGATAGAGAGAGAAAGAAACAAATATGAATTAATACACTCAGACAAAATGTACAAATGTGCAAAGGAAGAGTGAGGGAGGGAGATATACAGTGAGTGAGAGAAAGAGGGATGAAGAGCGAGAGGGGAGATGAAACTTAAACAGGACAGAAAGAGACAGAAAGAACGAAGAAGTACGAAACAAAAATAAATGAGTGAGAGGAAAAGAGAGGACGAGAGAAAATGGACCTTAAACGAGAGGGGGAGAGGGGGGTGGGGAGAAAGAAAGAGAAAATAGATAGAAATATAATGCAGGTAAAGAAATGAGAGGGGTTGTAAGATCGAGAGAAGGGGGAGCTAAGGAAAGCAATTAGAGCAGAAACTTGAGCGGAATACATTAAAAGAAGAGAATATGAAAGAGGGGTAATAAAAAAATATAAAAACGATTTGACGTTCCTGCATGGATAGAACAAAACAATTGCATATTTTCAAATCACAATGTCAATTTATAACAATAATGTGTGAGTATTACTGTTTCCGGTAAATATTGCACAATATGAATAGAATATTTAAAGGGATAGTTGAGTTCTGGTAAGGAGAGTACAGTTTTAGTGAAACTGAATTTTAGTAACCAAAACCTGCATCATTACATTACAAACTAATAGTTATAACTAGAAAGGAACACAAAATTACAAATGACGTAGTAAAGATCATGTTATCATTAAAAAAGAGCCGTTAAAACGTAAGAGGGCGCTCTCTAAACACTCATCGGTTTCAACCATTTTGAATAAAATATTGTGCATGTGATGCTTTGTTGAAATAGTGATTAGATAGAGAAATAACCAACAACTATTTAAATACCTATTTCGTAACTTTTTTGAAAAGAGGAAGCATTTTTTTGAATTTTTAACGGCTGGTTCAAAATTCTCTAATAAACCCGGGCCCCGGGTTTATTACAAATTGTTATATTTATGGATATTTCAGCCGTTTCTGAACCGATTTTGATCAAACAAAGATGATTTTATTGTTTAAATATTATGCTCTTTCAAATTTTACACTCAGTTTTTCATTACCTCACAAACCAATTAAGTAGTCTAGCGCCCTCTCTACCAAAACTCAACTTTCCCTTTAACTGTCTAAATTATTATAATGATTATTCTTTTAAAGACATACATTTAATCCACGCGGGTAATATTTAGAGACACATACATTAAAGTGAAACCAGTAAAGTGTATTAACTCCACGAAAATTACTTGGAGCTTCCACGTTTCTCTTCTACCGTGTTGTTTGACTTATGGTAAGAGAATCAAATAGGGTTAGATTTTTTTAAATGCCTCTTTAGTATGACGATATCTATCATTGATAATCATTCAGCTCAAGCGCGTTAATGAACGGTCATAAATCTCATACACGTTATACATTAATTCGTTGTAAAAGCTGACGCAAATTTTCGCTTTTTTAACCAGGAAAGCAATGTTCTTAAGTTTTTCAATTAAACTTTCACACATCATTCGGACATATCTTACAATGATTTTAGTATACGATTGAAGTCTCAAATGTCATTTTGGGCAATATCTGACACTTTACAGGTGCACCTTTAAAACTATAAACCATCAATATGAGCAATTATCGCAAGTTGTATTAATTGTGTTATCTCCAAATATTGCTTTTGTAAAACATGGACGTCAAACGTAAATATTCAATTTTAAAAAGCACCCGTAGCTACATATAAGGGGGTCGCGCTGCAATACCAACCATGCCAACAGCAATAAACAAACTCGGACGTATTGGCAAATACACCTTTCTTTCGTACAACCACGAAATAGAAGAAAGAACTAAATGAAAGAACTAACTTAAGTTGGTAAATCAATTATATATCATGATAGAACAACTTGTACATCCATTAACAGGCAACGTTTCCTAAATTGTTTTGAATTACAAAAATAGAGACTACTTCAATCTATACAGGGTGGCTCCCCAAAAACGGAACGGGGCACTTCCCAAAATATAGTAACAAAATGATTATGTTCATCGGATAGGGTGTCTTTTTCAATAAAAAACGATACCAAGAACAGTCATTTTGGTCGTGTAGTTTTTGTTTTAGGGCGCTGTGAGTGACACCATGTCAGGTTCCCATTTTTGTAAATTTGTACAAAGTCAGTGTGTGATAAATCGCACTTACTGCCCGTCATAGCATGGATCAACGAGCAATACGCGCGCCATTGTTAGTGGGCATTAAACTGTGTGTCGAGAGAATGGGCATAGTTGTTCGATACTATGACGGGCAGTAAGTCCGATTTATCAGGCACTGACTTGGTAAAAATTGACAAAAATGGGAACCTGACCTGGTGTCCCTAAATCAAAATCTACACGACCAAAATGAATGTTCTTGGTACCTTTTTCATTGGAAAAGACCTAACCCTAACCCTATCCAATGGACATACATTTTGTTACTTAATTATGGGAAGTGCCCCGTTCAGTTTTTTGGGGGCCACCCTGTATAAACATGATAAACCAGCCCTCACTTCATACATTCCCATATTTGCTGCCTAACTTACTGAGGATCTCTTCTGTCTTTAAACCTAAACACTCTCTCGGAAACACCTCTAGTTGGAACTCCTACGGAGTATATACTAAGAGGATTAATCTACCAACATAACCAATAAAGTACCACTATACCAACTATATAAACACATATATAAACATACTAAGGTTTCTAGGTACAACTTTGATTAACGATTAAACAATTTCAAGTTACCTTGGGCAGACGAAGTCAGTGAATATAAGACTAGTATTCCAAAAACTTTCCACCAAAGATAATGAGAACTCTTCGTTTCAGAAGGCGCCATTATGTCAGTATTGAGCACTCATTTACTTGTCCAAGATGTACCACATATGCCATACATAACGTTATCAAAATGTCGGCAGAGAAAATGGATTTACACTTCGGCAAAAAAAGGATTATACGATAGTGTGCAAATAATGATATTCCACTTGTTACGTGTGCACACTAACAGTACATTTCAAAGCCGCGAGTGCGCACTGTACAAACACCGTCAAACCAGAGTGCATTCATGTTTTGTTTTTTTCATCCCGGTGCATGTATAAAAAGATTTCTAAAAACAAAGGAAGGCAACAAAAATACTATTCAACATAATGAAGAGCTCAGTTCCAAAAGGCGCTAAATTCACTTTCCATGAACATTGAGTTAACGATATATCTACATTTATAAGCTACGTAGCTATCTAGGAATCCACATTTTACGACAAATTACTCACTCAAAATCAAAATATAGAAAGTTCAATTTTCATATTCCCATAGGCACCTGTACAACCGTTACGTTGGGCAGAGAAACCTGTTTTCCTCGAAAGTTGAAAAAGTGGATATAGCCCCTTTTGGAAGAAAGCTCTTCATTTACATTGACATCGGGTACTAATTATGATATTCCACTGGTAGTTCCGTGTATATATTAAAGGGGTAGTACAGTTTTGGTAAAGGCTGAGATTTAGTAACCAAAACCTGCACAATAACATAACAAACTAATAGTTATAACTCCACCATGCTCGAAAAGTTATAGAAAATTACAAACGACTAAGTAAAAAGCCTGTGATCATTCAAAAGAGCCATTAAAACTCAAGAGGGCGCTCTCTAAAAAGTATTGGTTTTTTAACCATTTTTCATAAAAAATTGTGCATGTGATGTTTTGTTGAAATAATGATTAAATATGGAGATCGTCAACAACTATTTAAATACCTCCTTTGAACATTTTTGAAAAAGTGTAAGCATTTTTTAAATTAAAAAAAAAAAATCGTCGAATAAATCTTGGTCTCAGATTTATTCCGATCAGATAAAATTACTGATATTTAGGCCGTTTCTGAACCGATTTTGATCAAATAAAGTTGATTCTGTCATTTGTGTGCTCTTTTAAAGTTTACACTCAGTTTTTCATTATCTCACATACAAATTATTTCGTGCATCGCCCTCTATACCAAAACTGAACTACCCCTTTAATAGCATGTTTAAAAGCCGCGAGTGAGCACTGCACAAACACCGTCACATCCGAGTGCATTTTTGTAATTGTTTTAGTTTGTTTTATCCCGGTGCATGTGTGAACAGATTTCGAAAGAAAAAGGAAGGCAACACAGAATAAAATTCAACAATCAAATATTCACATCGGGCGCGATCGAGGGAGGGGGCGCCAGGGGCTGCACCCCCTCCCCAGATATTGTAGAGAAATATCTGGGGAAGGGGGGTAAACTCAATCATATTCCTATTAAATTGCCTCATTTCCTATAAAGGACCATAGTTTGGGGACAAAATTATGTGGGCTATAACTCGTCCAAAATTGATTTTATAACCAATATATTAATTATAGTAAATATATAATCCATTGCGGATATAGTATCGGAAATAATATCGCTAGTGATATTCGTTTGTCTCGCAATGTATGGTCAAACTAGGAATCTAAAAGATCACGACGTTTCGTATGCCGCTGCAATACTTTGTCAAATGATATAATCTAATGTAGACAATCGGTTTTTTATGCTCTACCGTGGCTCCAAAACCCACAATCTCGCATAAGCGAGTACGTTCCTGATAGGTCAACAACGCACCGCGTCTATTGGCCGGTGCACACGGGCACCAATCAACGGAACACTGATGTGGCCCGCCTGCCGAACCAGCGTACGATACGTCGCCATGACACTACCCCGACCAAACCGGCCCCAACGGTTGATCCCAACCCACGGTAGAACAGAGCCACCTTCTTGCTACAACGCTCATATCTACGTATATATTAATTATACTATTTTACGTTCAGATTCTCAAATTCATGATTTTGTAATGATTACTCCAATTTGTATTACTTGCCATGCACGATGTCCCTGTCATATTTTGTCATGTATGTGTCTCTTTTTTTTTCTTTCTTTTTTGGTTTGTATAAGTAAATTACCTTAAAGGGTGACTAAATTACAAATGCATGTTGACTTTTGTTGATCTGTACTAATGAATACATCACATATCTTTCGACTTCTTGATGTACATTTTTGTCATATTTTGTATATTATTTTTCTATTACTTTTATTCTACCTGCTAAGCTCCACCCCTAAACAAAACCCTCCAGAAGTAAATGACTTTTGTGACATCATCATGCCAGTCAACCATCAGTCAGCTACATATTGTTTGTATTTGATATGAAAATGAATAATTGAAATTGAAATGGAAATTGAAAACAATATTGTTATATATGTCAAGTTATAACTTGTTAGGCTTTTCAATTGAAAAATAGAGGGTAAGACATTTTAGCAAAAAGCTTCAAACTCGTGAAAATATTTACTGTACACTCATGGATTAACATAAAATATTGTGATGGATAGGGACAATGGGAAACTCCCTTTTATTGAAATATGTTTGGTCGTTCTGAATATTTTATTCATCATGTCCAGTCATGTGCGACGGCACCAAAGAGTACTAAACAACATTAGACCGGCAGCCCAGAGGTCTTTTGTGCATCGAAAAGCGTACTGATTGTTGAACATATGAATATTTAGAGGAGAATGTAACAAATCCAAAAATATGAGTCTACCGGGGTGTACCCGTGGATAAAGGGGTCCTTTGCGCCTCCAAAGTTTGACCCCTGGGGATTGTCCGATGCTTCTATTTGTTTGGGAATGTACCGTGTTCAACATCGCTGACTGTGGGGAGAGCGAAACAGATAACAAAAGGATCACTGATGCGTATCTGGCAATTTTACGATTGTACGAATAACAATCAAGCGAGTTACGTACGTATTCTGCCTTTGGCTAGCTGTGGTCTCGAAGTCCAAAAAAAGGACCATGACTGTGTGATGAAAACCATGAATATGAAATTCAACGCACATAGTTGCCATTGTATATTCTTTACAAATTAATGTCTTACTCACGCTTTCATTAAATTATGTACATAATTTAACGGAATTTCAAATAAATTAAGAATCGGGAGTTGTCATGGTGATCAATTATTTCATCTTTACAACAATGTGACATTAATTTTGCAGAATTCCAAATGGGCAAAATGTATTAGATGATATTTAACACCAACATTGATGCAAGAACAGTATAAACTAAAGCATGGCTCACTTTAGTTTGATTTCCACATTGTTTTGCGCTCATTTTATAAAACAAATGTTGCACAGGCATATTTCGTGGATTGGAAAAAGAAAAAAGAAAAAAAAAAATGATATTATTTAAAACAAAATTAAAATGTTTAAATTGATATGAAAACATTGTTTATCATTTTTTTTTTTAATGATATTAAATTATTATTATTATTATTATTATTTTTTTTTTTTCATTAATTTACATCATAAAAAAAAAAAATTATTTTGTTTTTATTGTTTAAATTAATTTACATCATAAAAAAAAAATTAATATGTGAAAATCAAATTTTTCCCCAGTCATGGGTCGGTACTTTTGCAGCCATGGGTCGGTACTTTGAAGCCATGGTTCGGTAAATTTAGCCAATTTAGCCATTACTGGGAAAAAGTCTGATTTTCACATTTTTTCGCGCCCATTTTATAAAACAAATGCTGCACAGGCATTTTTCGTGGATCGGTAAGAATTGTATGCACTCTTTTAACTTTGTAAATGGTCTAAAACCATTCCAAAGTTAAACTCGTGCATCCAATTCTTACCGATCCACTCATGCCTGTGATTCATTTGTATACTAATAAGCGCGAAAATAATAATTAAATATTTTTGTTGCGAGGTAATGAAAAAATTAGTGTAAAATTAATGACAAAATCTACTTTATCGGTTCAAAATCAATTCAGAAACATCTAAAATATTCAAAAGTATTTATTAAATTGGAATTAATAAGGGGGCCAACTTTTATTCAATAATTTAAACAAAATATTTCAAAATGCTGCACATATTTTTGTTTAAATCTACCAAAATCTTTTGTTATGATCTCTCTTTTCAAAAAGTAGTTTAACCAAACATCAAATTCACATTGTTGATTTTAAAAATGGTTGAAACTTGAGGTGCCTGGAAAGAGTCAGATATTGCCCAAAATGACACCTGAGTCTTCAATCCTATACCAAAATCATTGTAAGATATGTCCGAATGATGTGTGACAGTTTCATTGGAAAAGAACACTGCTTTCCTGGTTAAAAAAGCGAAAATTTGCGTCAGCTTTTACAACGAAATACTGTATGACGTTTATAAGGTTTATGACCGTTCATTAACGCTCTTGAGCTGAATGATTATCAATGATAGATATCGTCATACTAAAGGGGCATTTGAAAAAATCTAACCCTATTTTATTATTCTCTTACCATAATCCAAACAACACGGTAGAAGAGAAATGTGGAAGAGCTCAAATTAATTTTTGTGGAGTTAGACACTTTCCCAGCTAGCCACCTGACGTTGGGCCGATGTCGGAATTTGGTTGCCGGATGTCGGCATATCGCCGTTGGCTCGAGGTTAAAATTTCCGCCAGCCCAACATCGTCACGACGTCATTTTTGTGATATATTGGCATAACGTCATTTTCCGACAATGGCCCAACATCATCTCATGACATGATGTTGGGCCATTGTCGGAAAATGACCTTATGCCAATATATCACAAAAATTACGTCGTGACGATGTTGGGCTGGCGGAAATTTTAACCTCGAGCCAACGGCGATATGCCGACATCCGGCAACCAAATTCCGACATCGGCCCAACGTCAGGTGGCTAGCTGGGTTACAGGTGCACCTTTAACGGTTGCTCTTTGAATGATGTTATACTACCATTCACGCATCATTGAAATATATAACTGTTAGTTTTTATGCCTCCGTAACGAAGTTGCCGGAGGCATTATGTTTTCGGGTTGTCCGTCCGTCCGTACGTCCGTTCGTACGTCCCGTTCTCGTGATCGCGTTATCTCAAGAACGAATTGACGGATTCTGACCAAACTTGGTACATGTATGTATCTTGAGGGGACAATGATCTGATTAGATTTTGGGGTCATGAGGTCAAAGGTCAAAGGTCACAGAGCTCATTATATGCAAAAATAGCTTGTGATCGCGTTATCTCAAGAACGGATTGACGGATTTTGACCAAACTTGGTACATGTATGCATCTTTAAAGGAAAATGATCTGATTAGATTTTGGGGTCATGAGGTCAAAGGTCAAAGGTCACAGAGCTCATTATATATGCAACAATAGCTCGTGATCGCATTATCTCAAGAACAGATTGACAGATTCTGACCAAACTTGGTACATGTACGTATCTTGGAGAGCCAATGAACTGATTAGATTTTGGGGGTCATGAGGTCAAATGTCAAGGTCACTAATAGCTCATAATTGTGATACGTCAAGATCTAAAAGACAGAGTACCATCACAATTGAGTTGACATAATTAATTCAGTGTACATGTTGATTTAGGCTTGATATAAATAAATCGGGTAATGGCGGAGGCATCATTTTCGACTGCGCGCAGTCGAAGATCCATCTAGTTAATTATAATTTGCAAGTTTTAATTACTAAAACTATATTTGACCAAAACTGTACCATCCCTTTAATAGGATCTGGTTACAATGTCCAATTCCATAAAACTTACTCAGAACTGTCTAGATAGTGCTTCTTATATACCCTGTTGTATATTTTGTATTACCAATATAGAGGCATAGGTAATTTTTTGTTTCGAATTTCCCTTATTTTTAAAAGATAATTAGGATTGAAGTGATCAGATTCATTATCCACTGGGAAGTTATAACTGTGTACCAAGTAAATTAAATGGCCCGATTTCTCATCAGTGGCTCAACTTTAGTCCGGCCTAAAAAGACAAAGACTACCAGTTAAACCGATTTGCACATGTGGACCGATTTATTGTTGCTATTCGCCACCAGAGATATTATAATTGTTTCCTTTCATTATCCAGTCAATCCCTTGAGTTCTGCTTAAAGACATCAAGACAATGGGCCGCTTGAAATTCAAGTCATACTATAGTCGATCATCAGCCAAATTGCGTCCTGGATAACCCAGGACATTGTTTATACTGGTGACCGGTTATTCTATTAAGGCCCAGTCCCATACTGACGATCTTCACGGCGACTCGCAACGACTCGCAACGATTTACTAGAACGAATCGACTCGATTTAGCTACGACTTAACAACGAATTGGGAAGAATTGTACGGCGACTCAAGACGAATATTCGTTCTTTGTCGTTGTTCGACGAGTCAGTTATACCTTCTTTTGTCTTTAACCAATGCGGTAGAAATATCGTGGCAGAACAAAAGTTGTGGTCCCATATTGGCGATTTTTACGGCGACTCGCAACGAATTTTCATTCGTGGAGAAAATCGCTTGAGTCGTCGCGAGTCGTTGTAGTTCGTTGCGAGTCGTTGTAATTCGTTCTTCGAACCGTTGCGCATCGCGAAGAACGCCATGAATCGTGTTAGCACAACGAATGTTTTGGGACTGTTCAAAACTATCGCCATGTCGCAACGATTTCCTCACATTCTTTTTATGGAACAATCGGGCAGTGCACAATATGAACAATAGGACTTGTTTGAGTCAGTTCCATGGGCGTACATCTGTCATTGATACAATTTAACAGGGGGATGGTCTATTCATTCACCCCCTCCCCAACTCGTAATGAATAGGTATTACGTAAGTCTCTACGCCCATGGTCAGTTCAAAAACGGAAAGCGGCGATCTTCACAACGAAGTGATACGAGTCGCAACGAATTGTGTTTTACTGTATCTAAGGTAGATTTTCATGAAGATTACTAATAAAAACATATTTTCCACGTCGGAAAACCCAGTAAAATACAAAAATCTACTTTTAAATTCACTTTAGTGATCCCCGGAAAAAAATTTGAGTCCGGGCGAAGAAAAGTGACGTCATCTTTTTGACGTCACATGCAGGCAATCGCAGTATAGCTCGGTCATAGAGGTACACGCTGAGTGCAATACTCACGTTGTCAGAGATATATTATTTAGATTTTTTTCAATATTTGCAAAAACATTTGTTAAAGTTTATATCATGGACGATCTACACGCAGATGTGTTGCTGCAAGCTGCTATAATTCATTTCTTAGGAATGTTCAGTTAAGCTTCAATTTACAAGCAAAAACGAGTTTGTTTTACTAGCAAGTCATAGGCTCTGCATGTAAACCATGCACGTTCCTCCGTGTTGCGGTCTGCTTGTGATGTCATGATCCGGGTTGCACGTGCGCACATTCCCGCTCCGCTATAAATAACTTTTTTAGCAGCATGGAACGCCGATGCGAAAACAAGCACAAAAGTTGCATGAAAATTACCTTTTTTGCCCAACTTGAGGATTTCTTTGAAAAAAAAGAGTGTGGTATATCAATATAGGCACATATTTAAAGCTATAAACCTGAATCAAAGACGGGATTTCACCATACCTTTAACGTTAATGTTCACACATTACTAAGTAGACATATCAGATCACACAAATACACATGTTATTTACCATTCATCATGTTTTGCACATGTCAACAAAGTTACTAGACCCCTTTAATTAGTTGGCTTGTACTAATGATACTCGATTTTGCTAGCTCCTTTACCGAAATGTATTCTGCCAGTAGAGATTATATTTTGTTTTCCATTTGTAAAGATCATAAGGGTGTTATAATATGGTAAGTCAAATAATTCCACCATGGTATGATATTGTTTATATGGCCACCTGTTTGCATGTGGTAAAGGATAAGTCTCCTTTACCAAATATACATTGCCATTTGTGATCATTTGCCATTGTTGTTGTTAGTTTATTAAGTTCAACATCGTAAATCAGTTATATGAAATGATGGTATGACTTGTTTTATAGTGCCCGCATATGTACATTTATAAACAGGAACCAGTTCCCCCGCCAAACAATTGAATTCAAAACCACTAAATTGTATTATTTCTACTTCCTCAATCCGCAATACTGTGCGCACTGGTATACAGTGTTGTGTGGGGAAAAAATAACATTTGAACGGGCGGTTGAAAGAGCAAACATAATATTGAAGCTATATTTGGGTGAGCAATTTACCAACTTCCTAAGGTCACAATCAAAGGCGTAAGAGGCGGGGCTGAGGGTGCTGAGGGGGCTGTCCCCCTTGAGTTTTAAAAACGACCATATTCAGGACAAAGGCATCTCACATTCCGGCAAAATATGTCACATATTTTGGGCAAATCCGTATCATATTTGGGCAAATCTATGTAGTTTTAGGGCAGCATATCGCTATAATACAATACAACTATCCCTTTAAAGGGATAGTTGAGTTTTGGTAAAGAGAGTACAGTTTTGGTCAAACTAAATTTTAGTGACCGAAACCTAATAGTTATAACTCCACCATGCTCGAAAGGTATAGAAAATTATAAACGTCTAAGTAAAAGCCTGTTATCATTCAAAAAGGGACGTTACAACTTAAGAGGGCGCTCTCTAAAAACTCATTGGTTTCAACCATTTTTGATTTTAAAAATTGTGCATGTGATGTTTTGTTAAAATAATGATTAAATAGAGAAATCATCAACTTTCTATTTAAAAACATCTTTTGTAAATTTTGGAAAAAGTTTAAGCATTTTTCTTTCAACGGATTATTGAAGATTGTGGGGGCCCACAAAAATTACAAACGGTTAATTCAGCCGTCTCTGAACCGAATTTGATCAAAATTTAATAAAATTTATTCTGCCATTAAAATTGTTTGCTCTTTCAAATTTGACTATCAGTTTTTCATTACCTAACAAACAAATCATTTCGTGCAGCGCCCTCTATACCAAACTCAACTATCCTTTAAACACGTACATGAATGCGCCATGGCCATCGATATAAAATACATAATTATAGGCCTACATTATTATATGTATATCGATGGCCATGACCGAATTACAAATGCGAAATGCGAAGTACTATTTGCTGACTCATTTTCATTCGTTTATACAGCGTTTAATATTCCCGGATGTTTGGTCAAATTAAAGCATAAATATTTCTCGACAGTGTTTAAAGTGATAGTTGAGTTTTGGTAAAGGGAGCACAGTTTTGGTCAAACTGACCATTACATTACAAACTAATATATGTAGTTAGAACTCCACCATGCTCGAAATGAATACAAAATTACAACTGACTAATTGTTACTCATCAGTGACTCATTACGGCTCTTGCTTTAGCACTGCTGAAGATTTAAGTACAGATTATGAATATGCTTGATGATGTTAATGAAAGAAGGGAATTATGTGCGAAATTTCATCATATTAAAGGATACAATTTTGCACATTTACAATAGACCGGTTCAGTGATATTCAAAATTAGTGATGTTTCTTCCTTGGGACAATTAATTTTTAACAAATCTTGATATCATCTGAAAGGTGAATGAAATAAAAATTAAATGAATGCAGATACAATGGAAACAATTCAATGCTATTGCATGAGGTAAATATTAGCTGCTAGATCAGGACAGCTAATTCGCATTACACATTAGGGGTCATATCAAAGAGAAATTAAATAATACATTTTGTGATATTTTTCATTTGAATGTTTAACGTTTACATGTTCACACATTACCAAAAACACATATCAGATCACAAAAATACACATGTAATTTACCATTCGTCACGTTTTGCACATGTCAATAAAGTTACTAGAGCCCTTTGATGGTTGGCATTAACTAATAATGCTTGATTTTGATACCTCTTTTACCGAAATGTATTCTGCCGGTAGGAAGGATATAATATTCAAGTTATATTTTGTTTTCCATTTGTAAAGATTATAAGGGTGTAATAATATGGTGAGTCAAATAATTCCATAATGGTATGATATTGTTTATATGTGACCGGCTATACCAAAACTCTGCACTTGTCGGTAAAAATTAAAAAGATTGTCATACCATAACAAGGGCTGCACAAGCTTTTATTTGATGCTTTGTTCTAAAAAGATTGGTCAATATTTGGCGAAGATATGACTGTTTCAATTATACAATCATAAGTCTTTTACAAACATTATGTGTATAACAAGTGCAGGGTTTTGTTATAGTCGGTCACATAATTATAGCCACCTATTTGCATGTGGTAAAGGATAAGCCTCAAGAAAAGATACTCGTTTTGCTATCTCCTTTACCAAATATAAATATGTTGCCATTTGTGATTATGTGCCATTGTTGTTGTTAGTTGTAACGATAATAAGTTCAACATGGTAAATCAGATATATGGCATGATAATATAACTTTTTTGGTAGAGCCCATATGTTATATACATTTACAAACAGAAACCTTTTTCCCCAAACAACCACTAAACTGTATAATTATTAAATGTTTATTCTACTTCCTCAAGCAGTACTAAGGTGTGCACATGCAGTGCTGTATATAGACCGTGCTACAAAACTTGACATGAATATATTATGATCATTAATAATTAGGGATCCGGTTGAAAGAGCAAACATGTAAGCCTACAGTTGAGTTAGCTGAGCGATTACCAACTTCCTGAGGTCACAAATACAATGTACGTTGCCATTAATTGATTCACAAAATTGTCTGCGGAAGCTTTTGACTCTGAACCAGCCGTTACACATTTTTGTTAAAATGCTTCCTGTTGCTTCCTTTATGTACAAAAGAGCTTTTAAAATAGTTGTTGATTATCTCTCTATTTAATCATTATTTCAATAAAAAATCACATGCACAATATATTTTTTTAAATGGTTGAAACCAATGAGTTTTTGAGAGAGCGGCCTCTTAACTGTTAACGGCTCTTTTTGAATGATAATAGGCTTGTTACTTAGTCGTTTGTAATGGTTTATACCTTCAGAGCATGGTTGAGTTATAAATATTAGTTTGTATTGTAATTTGCAGGTTTTGGTTACTTAAATTAAGTTTGACTAAAATTGTACTCTCCTCAAGGGGCCGTCGAATTACCTCATAATCATTTGGGAAAACGTGCCTAATTATCTTTTAGAATAATTGTTTTTGAAAAGAAAAAGTTTGTCATTTAAAGGTTGGCTGACAAGAAAAATACCTAAAAATTGTGTTTTACTGTATCTAAGGTAGATTGTCATGAAGATTACTCATAAAAACATATTTTCCGCGTCGGAAAACCCAGTAAAATAAACAAAATCAACTTTTAAATTCACTTTAGTAATCCCCGTAAACAAATTGAGTCCGGGCGAGAAAAAAAATGACGTCATCTTTGTCACGTCACATGCAGGCAATCGCAGTATAGCTCGGTCATAGACGTACACGCTGAGTGCAATACTCACGTTGACAGAGAGATATTATTTCGATTTTTTTCAATATTTGCAAACATTTGTTAAAGTTTATATCATGGACGATCTACACTCAGATGTGTTGCTGCAAGCTGCTATAATTCATTTCTTAGGAATTTTCAGTTAAGCCTCAATTTACAAGCAAAAACAAGTTTGTTTTACAAGCAAATCATAGGCTCTGCATGTAAACCATGCACATTCCTCCGTGTTGCGGTCTGCTTGTGATGTCATGATCCGGGTTGCACGTGCGCACATTCCCGCTCCGCTATAAATTACTTTTGTTAGCAGTATGGAACACCGATGCGAAAACAAGCAAAAAAGTTGCATGAAATTTACCTTTCTTGCCCAACTTAAGGATTTCTTTGAAAAAAAGAGTGTGGTATATCAATATAGGCACACATTTAAAGCTATAAACCTGAATCAAAGCCGGGATTTCACCATACCTTTAAAGTGATCCAGGTAAAGTTTCTAACTCCACGAAAAATACTTGGAGCTTCTTCGTTTCTCTTCTGCCGTGTTGTTTAGCTTATGGTAAGAGAAGAATAAAATAGGGTTCGATTTTTTCAAATGTCCCTTTAGTATGAAGATAATTATCATTGAAAATCATTATTTCAAAAGCGTTAGCTAACGGTTTTGATAAAAAGTACAATTGTCGTCGCTGAACACGTCCTGCCAGCGCGCGTGGGAAATTTTCCCGACCCACTGAACTTTGAGCCTAGCGTGCGCAAATTCCATGAATTCCGTACCGTCTGTAGCTGTATACACGGGTGCGGATATCGTCAAGATCAAACGGATGATTATTACCGCGACAAATCTATAACAGACCATCAGTATTCGGTGATAAAATATGAACTCAACATTCGTTTTTTTCACTAGGTAAACAGTGTTCGTTTTCTTTCAAACTTTCACCCAAAATGAAGTCTCAAATGTCAGTTTGTGCAATATCTGACACTTTACACGGATCACTTTAACCTATTTTGAATATATTAAAATTCTTGCAGAAATGCGCGAAGCTAAAGTGCCTTATTACCATGATTACCTTCATATCTTCATTGCGTTCCATCCATAATTATGACAAAGTCAGACAGTGCTAATCATCTTGAATTCATTTTTGAAATATATTTTACCACAATACTCCACACGATGAAAGATATCTGTAAACACAATTCAAGAAATATTTTTTATTCAGATTCTGAGTATCATAAGCTAGCATGTTAAAACCCGTTCATTCCTTGCGTTTAATGAATAATTATGAAAAAGTCAGACGGTACTAATTATCTCGAATTCAGTTTTAGAATAGATAGTACCACATTTCTCCACAGGATAAAAGATCATTTATTTGTATACACCATGAAAGAAATACTTTTATTCAGATTATTCAGTACCAGAATCTAGCATTAAACCATTCACTTACATTTTAACAATACGGAATTAATATGTTTTACTCAGAGTCGCCATAAGCATGATAAGGCAAACTGATTGGATTTTCTACTATACATGTTATACACATTGAAAAAAGGCACATAGTGCTAACATTATCTTGATTTCAGTTTTAAAATACATACAATATATCCCTTTTACTCCACGTAACAAATACCTTTGAATATACAATGAAAGCAAAACGTTATATAAACAAATTCCATGTCTCATGTAATATTAATAATTCTAGACTAATATAATTGTTTAATCTAACCTTTCAATATCATGCCTCATAAAAATGTATTCATACTATGTACCATAATATACCATTATAAAACCATTCACTTATTATATACATGTATTCATACAAAATTAATATATTTGCTCAGAGTCGCTACAATGCAAACTGATTGGACTTTCGCCTTTGCATGTTATACATACTTTAAAAAAGGCAGATAGTGCTAACATTATCTTGATTTCTGTTTAAAAATACATACAATATATCCCAATTTCTCCACGAACTAATACCTTTATATACACAATGAGAGCAAAACACATATTATAAACAAATTCCATGTACCATGTAATATTCATAATTCCAGAATAATAAAATTGTTTAATGTGATCTTTCAATATCATGCCTTATATTCATACAAAAGGAATAGCTTTGCTCAGAGTCGCTTTAACCCTAATAGGGCCGGGGGGGGGGATAATTGCCCCCCCCCCCCCCCCCCCATTTTGAAAATAGGACCTACCGTTACGAAGTCACGTGACCTTTTGTCTATGCATGTCAGCCCGAAAATCGCTCAATTTCGTGATTTGTGTACAAAACATATGGAAATATCAGTTTTCGTAAAAAGAGGTATATCATTGGATATTTGGTCTTGTTTACATTTTATATGTTTGTTTTGGGGTTCAAAATAGTTGAATTATAGTTAGAAATAAAATAAACAACAGAAAACAATAAAATACATAAGAAAACAAAACAAAGAAATACATAAGAAATTATAAAAAAAGTAGAAAACATAAGGAATAACCTGGCTCTTCAAAATTTTTTTGTCATATCATTACAAATGCTTTAAAGAATATATGTAGTGAAAACCAATGTTTAATTATGAAGAATATATGATTTATGGGTAAAAATATGAATTTTATGACCTTATTTTCATAAATTACCATAAATATGCAAATTAATGAATTTTTCAAAAAATTAAAATTACCATTGTATTCCATACACTTCACTTATCATGCGTGCACATTTTCACGGCTTTGCGGCCGAGATCTTAAGGGGGACCATAATGCCCCCCCCCCCCCCCCCCCCCCCCCCCGGCCGTAGAAAGACCTCAAATAGCCCGGCCTTTTTAGGGTTAAGACAACTGATTGAACTGACTGGCATTGTATCTATATTGAAAATGGCAGACATTGCCAAAAAAATTATTGAATTAAAAATAGATGTACCCATATTAAATGTATCAAAACAATACAAATACCATTTCATACACAATAACAGAAATACATTATACAAGTTTCATGATAACCCATAATTCTAGTATAAATATGCAATCGTTTAAACTGATCTTTCAATATATTGTAATGGTGGAAGAAAATTCTGACCCAAACTGGATCTCGATCATCATCGTAGATGATTTTCCTTTCAGTAAAATGTACTTTGAAGAAAACAAATGTGATAGTAATCGTATTTTCGTACAATCTGTACTCTTAAATAACTCTTATGATGAAGCAGTTTTAACATCTTTTCATGAATCTCCTCATTTGTGTTTTATAATCTACATATTATACAAAATAGGTTGTATACCAGCTAATTTTCTCCAACATGTTAATTTATTACATTGGAGATATATATTATAAATTTGATTTCAGGACGCAAAAAAAAAAAAAGTATTTACCTCGCTTCCAATTCTGCTGAAACATCATACCACACATTATGAAACTCTGGTAATAGCTACTTCAAATATACAAGTCATAAGCAATTCACTTATCGAAGTTATATAAAATCAAATTCGTTCATGAATATTTTTCAAATATTGACAAACATTTGTAGACTACTGCTCTAAAATTATCTGGAGTCTTTGTTGAACTTTCGAGTTGGCTTCTATCTCCGATACTTTTTGTTAAAGACAGTTTTGGTTGAAATGAGGGTGGTTTAATAAAATGTTATTTTGCGAGATGTACAAATATATCTAAAAGGGCTTGACTTTGCAGACAAAAATCTTATGTGTTTGAATAAATTCGGGTCAGAAACGGCTGACAATTTTATAGGTTAAATAATGTGTGGATCCCACAATGTATTTGATGATTCTAATCCGATCGTGATCAATCTACACAATCCTGAAAATCATACCAAAGTTGCTTTCAAACTGATCCCAACAACCCATCAATTGAATGTCCATCACAAAAACCACATCTACACTTGATTAAAAACTAGTTTGAGTTACATGCTTCGTTCACGGAGAGTTATAAATTACATTTTTTTTTTGTAATAGACGGTTTAAATGAATTATGATTATTTACTTTGGGAACACTCTTATTTACTTCTGGGAACAATCGTTAACATCACCATCATCAGAGAGACGCAGGCTAGGATTTAGGTTTCGAACACAGGTCAAACTCTTATCTGAGTTAGTCTATATTTATTGAATTATGAATATTTTGTATATGGGACCGCCCTTTTACGTTACCATCCGAGAGATGCAGCCTAAGTTCTCTAAAAGGCGTCCAGATTAGCGTATTCTACGGACCCCTGCAGGTGGTCGGAGATGACGTCATAGCATAGCTTGTACATCTCCTGTGTCAATGGATGAAATAAACAAAAATGTTCATGAAACATTCTATATGATCGAATGCTTATACCAGCCATTCTTTAAAATGTTAATTCATGTTTTAATGTACACAGTGAGTGTTTTATCATGACATCACGGATCATAACTTGGATCATTCCAAATCAAAGGGTATGATTATTGCATATATCTGTATTAACTTTGCTATGGGTCTATGGGTCCCACCCTACGATATACACGCCCATAGCTACCCATCTAATCATTGCTAGATACCGTAATACTTCCAACAAGGGAGGGGGTGTACACGGGTACAACCCTACGATAGACACGCCAACATATACACACCTGTCCATTGCCAGATACAGTGAACTTCCAACAAGGGGTGGGGGATGTACACGGGTACACGGGTCCCACCCTACGATATACACACACCTTTTACCCACCTCTCTATTGCTAGATACACTACAACTCATGCCTAATTTACGCTCGATTTGCTCTAAGATTAATGGAACCAAGCAGCCAACACCCCCATCTTTAATATGTAAAGATGATAAGTTGCAGTAATGCATTCTACAAGCAACGATTGAAATATGTGTCTCCAAAATATTTGTACTCAAATTGTATAATCATAACTACTGTGAACAAACATTGATGTGTCTGCAAAAAGACCCAGACAAGTTGCCATATGAACTCTCCTCGACAATATAACTTGCAGATCCATGAACACACAATTTAGTATGCTGATGAATTTTTAAATAATAATACAATTTTGGAATGGACTACTTAAACATAGTAATTCTCTCATTTATATTAACAAATACTTTTCGGGGTGTAGGTTCCTTGAATTAATGAATATTCGATGAAATAGGTCAAAGATGAAGTTTGTCTACTTACCAAGGAGTCCACTATGTTGGTTCTTCCTGCCCTGAGCCTCTTGACCGCCTGGAAGATGTCCACCTTTTCACTTTGTCTGACTTTGCTCAGTGCAGACCACAGAGTGCAGAAGACACCGCTACGACTGAGTCCATTCCTGGAATACAAATCGGGACATCAGTAATCATGCATTAACGGTTTGATTGATATTAACGCTAATCCATGTCTCGCGTGACTCTCTTTACCCCGTCTTTAAACTACTGGTCCAGTCAGTTTGGATTCTGAAAGTCAAAACCTGGACTACTTAACCGCCCGGAAGATGTCCACCTTTTCGCTCTGTCTGGTCTTGCTCAGTGCAGAATACAGAGTGCATAAGACACCGCTGCGACTGATTCCATTCCTGAAAAGAAATGTGAGCCCACACCAAGGATGGCCGGTATTCTACTAAATTTATCAACTTAAGCTAAACTTAAAAAAAGACAGTAATTACCAGAAACCAGTTAAACCAGTTCATACATGTGCAATCTGACAAGCACAGTGATGGTTGTTGTGCACCACCTTTGATTGTTTCTTGTCATTAAACATCCTTACTACGGGATGCTTGACATTCCAATTAAATTGTTAAACATGTCTCCAGTTTCATATTGTCCTTTCAGCTGGAGGACATACTATTACTGGTGACTTGTTAAACCATTTCATTGGGATGTTAGTCTGAGGAGAAACAATAAGCTTATTTCTGGTGGTGCATGGCAATCATCGATGTGCTAGTCAAAGTGTACAAGTGTGGAATATGGTTTAATAGTTATCTGGTAAATGTTGTCATTTTAGTCTAACTTAAGTTGAAACATTTAGTAAAATACTGACCAATGATAGTGGGCCTTGGTATACTAACCATGACTCTCTCCATTGAGTTTGTAAACTGGACACAAAATTGGGAACTTTGTCAAATTGTGCCTTGCATGTATTTTTCAGGACGGACCACATATTATTACAGTACAACACACTACGACTGTTCCATATCCTCTAGTATTGTTTACAAAGCCAACAATTTATAATCATTCTTCACAAATTTTGTTTAATGAAACGTGAAATTAGGAAGTACTCCTTGAGATGATAACTTCTTCTAATCATCATTGTATAATTGTTCATTGTATAAATCATTAATTGTTCACTTATTAATGTCTTTAACATGTTTAAAGAATCAAGGAAATATGATAATAGGTATCTCAAATTGAACGAGAAAGAACAGGGTATTTAAGTATTACCCATTGTTTTTATGATGTTTCTAAATGTAATATCACGTATCACATCTTCTTATGTGACTAAATAAGTGTTGTTACGTTGTTTAGTATAATATAATTTAATGCAATATTGTGTGAATGTGGGACTCGTTCTCACATGCAATGCACGACGATGGGTCCCTTTGCCTTCGCTCTCTTCGCACTGTATTCAACCTCTTCGATCAACTGTAGAAGATCCACGGTTGAGTCCGGTCTCTGCTGGGACGCTTGCCAGCCGTGATACTGGAACTGAGCCACACTCAAACTCTGGAATCGAAACGTAACACACAAAACATTTTGTTTTTAAGTTCAAATTTGTACCCGAGTGCATGTCTGCACCCTATATGTTGAAAAGGGGACTTTATGGTAAAAAAAAACTTCCAACAAGGGGGGGGGGGGCGGGTGGAGGGGGGTTGACACAGTTCTACGGGTCCCACCTTTTACGATACACACGCTAATAGCTACCCACCTGTCAATTGCTAGATACAGTAAAACTTCCAACAAGGCCGGGAGGGGGGATGGGGGTTGTGTACACGGGTCCACGGGACCCACCTTACGGTAGACACGCCAAGTATAGCTACTAACCTGTCCATTGCCAGATACAGTAAAAGTTCTCTTTGTGTAGGATGAAGTGAGCTCCTCGTCTGACATAGACACCATCGAATCGCCCACCCTCAATCTCTCTCCCTCAGGCCAGTATTGGGCGCAGGTCTGTTGACACAAAATATACAAATATACAAGTTATACTAATACATGTACAACAAGATGGATCTTCGACTGCGCGCAGTCGAAAATGATGCCTCCGACATTGCGCAATTTCAAGCCCAAATTTACATACACTGAATTAGTTTGTCAACTCAATTTTGATACATATGTAGTAATCTATTTACCAGATCTGATACAGCACAATTATGACCCATTTTTGCATATAATGTGAGCCGTGACCCTGACCTTCGACCTAATGACCAAACATAAGTTTATTAACTCCCAAAGATACAAATAGGTACCAAGTTTGATGGTTAGTTGTCAACTGGTTCTTGATATATTACAATTACAAGATATTTTGGCATAATGAGTAGGCCTACTGTGACTTTGACCTTTGACCTCATGACCCCAAAATATAATGGCTACAATAGCTTCCTGAGATAAATTCAGGTACTAAGTTTGATTGAAATCTGACATTTAGTTCTTGAGATTTTGCAATTTTTGCAAAATTTGCAACAAAGTGTGGGACATATATTTAATAACATATAACCCTATGTTGTTCTTTGCGTTGTGGTCCCCTTTAAATTGAAAATCAATAGTGTTGTTTTGTTGTTGTTCCCGTTGTAGTTGCTGTGTTACTTTTCTTGTTTTTTGTTTTTTTCCTGGAGGGGGGGGGGGGGGGGGGCACAATTCTCTACTGGTATCGATGTATTTCCTTTAGCCTACTTAACATAAATCAACTACACATAATTATTTGAAGCCTTTTCAGTATATTTATATAGGTTACGATTGTACTAGCGAGGCATCGCGTCTGAATGGCTGCAGGAACGACTGAACGCGAGGGGGAGATATATCAGCCGAGTGGCGGAGCCGCAAGTCTCGGCGGAGCCACAAGTCTCGGCGGAACCGTTCGTTGTAATAGTCGCGCTCTCCGGTCGTTCCTGCACAGTGCATACCATACCGTGCCTTCAACTCGGCTCAGACGAGAGGCCTCGTCAAAAGGCTGCGAGTGTACCTGATCATGTGGGTCAAGCTGGTTAAGCATGACGATGACAGGACATTGCCAGTCTATGATCATCCTCCAGATGTCCAGAACAGTGCTGGGCAGAGGGGCCTGGGCCACCAGGAAAGCATCCCTCTTGCGAAAGGTCTAATAGTAATAATGATATCATGAATAATTTCATATTTATAATGAGCATATCAAATATTATTATGTCTCTATGCGCTGTACACCCGGAGGGGTCTGTCCTCATAGAAAGCAGGGTATCATGCGTGACCAATGACTTGCCAAAAGCACCCTAAACGAGTATTTGCGTGGTGCAAAAAATACACCCTAAGTAAGTATGATTATCGGTAATTTGATACCCTAAGCAAGTAATCAATTTTGTGTAAACCCCTAAGCAAGTAGTTTTGATACCCTAAGCAAGTAATCGATTTTGTGTAAACCCCTAAGCAAGTCATAACTATTTTTGATACCCTAAGCAAGTAAGCTGAGTTTTTGAGACCCTAAACGAGTAATTCATCTTTTTGAGACCCTAAACGAGTAATTCATCAGCCTAAAATAGATACCCTATTTCCTGATTTTGGGTGATTTTGAGACCCTATTCGAGATACTCGAGTATCTCGCATGATCGTAAAAAACCACCCTAATTACTCATTTTCTTGGTCACGCATGATACCCCCCTTTCAATGAGGACAGACCCCCCCCCCCCCCCCCCGGGGGCTGTACAAATAGATGAGTAAAAGGACAGGTCAGCATAGTTACAGTATATTACTAATATGTAGCATTACATATAACAACACCCTTAGGTGACTGGTATTGACCATGTTCACCCGACAGAAGCTTGCCCAAACATGAAAAAGGCCAAGTCCAACCAAGCATATTACTCACTGTATCTAAAAAGATGTATAAGTGGGTTAAAATACCAATACATAAACTGTTAAATAGTTAATACTTAAATAGAGTTCGAAGCCAGTCGACGCCCCGGCGTTTACTAAACTTCATTAAGACAGACATTTAATTCACATGAATGCGCTCTGCCAAGGTATCTTGGCCGTATGTGTAAATTTGAATAATGCGGAAATGTACTATGCTTCCCGGGCAGATGAGTTGCACAAGATACTTTGTGTTTGCTGACAGTAAGCGCGCGTGTATTAATTACTGTATAAATGTATTAGTAGTGAAGCTGTGCTGGTTTGCATTGTATCCTATGACCGGGGGTAATAATATCATTGTAAAGTGCTTATAGATGATTATCAATCATATTAGGCGCTATATAAATCGAGTATATTATTATTATTTTTAAACTACTAGCTACGTCGGTTACAGTCCGTTATTCCGAAGATTCGTTATTCCGAAGGTTCAGTTATTCCGAAGGTTCGTTATTCCGAAGGTTCGTTATTCCGAAGGTTCGTTATTCCGAAGGTTCGTTATTCCGAAGGTTCGTTATTCCGAGGGTTCGTTATTCCGAAGGTTCGCTATTCCTAAAACGAAATCGGGTTCGTTATTCCGAAGGTTCGTTTATCCGAGAAAAAAAATCGGGTTCGTTATTCCAAAGGTTCGTTATTCCGAAGGTTCATTAGTCCGAAAATAAAATAGGGTTCGTTAATCCGAAAATTAAATCGGGTTTGTTATAATACTATAATTTGTGTTTTGTTAATTTAATTTACAGCCTGCATTAAGCATACCCCTCCCCCTTTCCCTCCCTTGGCCAGACCAATCAAACATTTAAGTTTATTTTATCTCTTTATACGAAATTATAGCATTATAACAAACCCAAATTCATTTACGGATTAACGAACCCGATTTCATTTTAGGAATAGCGAACCTTCGGAATAACGAACCCTCGGAATAACAAACCTTCGGAATAATGCAACAAATGTTCGGATTAACGAACCCTATTTAATTTTAGGATTAACGAACCCTCAGGTATACGAAATTTGCGTGTTCGGAATAACGAACCTTCGGAATAAGAACCTTCGGAATAACGAAGCGCACCCGCTACGTCACCATTATGTTGTGCTGATATGTGTATGCAGGTGAAATGACCATGGTAACAAAGGTTCTCATTTATGTTCATAATCAAAGAAAATTAGCAAATTCGTGACAAGACTTCGTGAACAGTGGTATTATTTTTCTTCATTAATGTATGCGCTAAAATAAACTTACGTCAGTGAAAGAAGCGTTGATGTACCCTGTAGAGTTGCTATCGCCTTTGCTCATCAGGTGTGGTCTCCTTCTATCCACTGTACAGGTAACAAATTAGCAGTATTGATATCTGACAACTAAATAAGGTTGCTAAATCAGGTTCTATCAACTGTATAAGTAACAACTTAACGGTATTAATGTCTGGCAACTAAGTATGGTTTCTAAAACAGTTTTCCACTTACAGGTAACAAATTAAAAGTTTTGATATCTGACAACTAAATATGGTTGCTAAATCAAGTTCTATCCACTGTTCAGGTAACATATTAACAATGTTGGTATCTGACCATTACATATGGTTGCTAAATCAGTTTCTATCCATGTAACAAATTAACAGAATTGATATCTGAGAACTTACAATATGATTGTTATTTTAGGTTCTATCCGCATAATGTACAGGCCACAAATTAACAGTACTGTTTGTATGACTGATATCCGACAACTAAATATGGTTGCCTTATCAGTTTCCGCTCCCAGCACGTCCCTTTTGTCATTTTCAGTAATTAATCTGTTTGTGTCCATATTATTACAAAAAAATATATATGAAGAGCTTAATTCCAAAAGGGGCTATATCCACTTTCCATAACAAAAATGAGTTAACGATATCAGCGCATTGATAAGCTATATACGTAGCTATTTAGAAATCTGAATTTTAGGACGAATTACGAGATCAAAATCAAAATATGGAACGTTCAATTTTCATATTCCCATAGGCACGTGTACAAAGTTGGACAAAGAAACCTGATTTTCTCCGAAATTGAAAAAGTGGATATAGCCCCTTTTGGAAAAAAAAAGCTCTTCATACACAACAAACAATAAATCGTGAACATAATTTTCTTGCACATAATGAGGAAGAAAAGTACTTGTCACTACTTTGTTTTCTACATAACTATACTACTATACTACTAACTGAATACAAATATTCAATATAGCGCTATACGCGCCTTGTTGACTAGACCAGCTGGCTCGTCTGGCGCTTCGTGCAATATTATTGACCACTGCATGCAAAATCATTCATTATTACGTTGATAATTATCCCAACATTTTCATATCAGAACACAATACAACAAAATAATTATGTCATATCATAACGCAACATAACATATTATTTCAAATCATACCATATCGTATCATATCGTATCATATTCCATCATATCATAGCATGTATACCTTATGTCATATCATATCATGATCATTATGACAAATAATTAAAGGGATCTAGTAACTTTGTTGATATGTGCAAAAAGTGATGAATGGTTAATGCAATGTATATTGTTGTTATCTCATATGTCCACAGGGTATTGTATGAAAATTTCAAGTTAAATGGACATTGCATGGCCAAGTAATGAGCAAAAATGCAAAGTGATATTGGGTGATATTCACTAACTCACTGCATTCACTTTGTACAGGGATGAAAAACTCGCCCGGAGTTTTTCTTATCTGAATACTTCAATCGTACATATCTTTGTAACGAAAGGGAAATTTGAAAAACCGAAACCTGTCCCATGATTTTATTATTAATACGAATACAACAAGGTATGAGGGAACCGCTAGATCAAACATTTTATTTTGAGGATTTGGACAATGTTACTAAGTCCCTTTAATGGTGTATATTCAGACACCTACTGGGTAAGATATCCGGGAATCTGTTCTTCTGAGCGTTCTCATGGCTCCTTCCGCCGGCCAAACTGGATGCAGATGGTTCTGGTGTAAGTTTCGCGAGATTCTATCAAGTTTAACAAAAAATCATTACAATGGAAGACACGACACGCAATACAGTTTATTGAATAATTTAAATGTCTTAGTCTTCTAATTGAAAATATTTCGCAGATAAAAAGCTGAATAACATATATTGTTTGACACAAGAAGTGTTACGCGTCAATAAGCAAAACCTTTTATACATTTCAAACTAAAATCCACAAAAACAAACATGAAATATTTTATACAGAACAAGGATCCACCATAAATAGGGTACTTCTCCCAAATTCTTCATTCACCAAAGTCGACCACGTCCTATAAGAACACTTTATTAACTATTATCTTGGATGTGGGCAAAGTCTTTAAATATCATAGCTTTCATTTCAGTCCATAATCTATTTGTAATTTCTGTGTAACTGACCTTCGTGAAGGATTAGTAGCATTCTTTCGGACGAACATAAACAATTCTACTTGAATATGCGCGTAACATAGTAAAATGTTTGAGCAATTTAAAGTTTGTAACCACTTAACTTGCAGTCCAAGATAAATCACACATAATAAGTTTATTGATCTGTATAACTAATGTTTATAGCACCATCAAAGATACTGCTGAAATAATTTTTAAACAAGAACAAGAATACGTCATATTTCTTTAAATAAACGTGCAAATGTTAAGGACAGCACACACTTCCGGACGACCATTGATGACTCTATTCATTTATATTTTGTTAATTGTTTACCTCGAACTCCACTTGTAGCAACGATTTGCGTGTCCTCGCAGGAACGGTGGATAGCTGGGTGTACCTCTCGTTGAATTCCGAGGCGGGTATTGATGTATCACCAGTCAGATATGCTTCATACAGCACGTTGTAGATGAATGCATACTGGTGCTGGAAGAGCAACATGGAAATATCAGTTTGGCTTTTTAGCATTATATTTGAGTATTAAACTGAAACTCTGCCAACCTCGATAATATGAATCAGTCACTTATCAAACTCAAAGTTGTCATGGTATGCACAACCAACATCATGAAGCAAAAGGAGACTGTTACTAAACTCACTAAAAGCATGTACGAAGTGTGGTGTATAATCCGTCCATCGGTTCTTGAGATGACGGTAATCACGAGCTATTTTGTATACTTCAGCCCTATGACATTCCGACAACAGGAGCGTAAAGTTCAGTTTATTGGCTCCAGAAGTCACATACATGTTGTAATATTGTTGGTATGTTGTTTGTTGTTGTATGTGTGTGGGTTCTTATTATAAGTCAAGACACCGAGAAGTGGTTTTGAGCTGTTTATTACTCTAGATCCACATGGCAAGTGAGAGTATACAATAAGTGATGAGGTGGCATCATCTAGTTAAGACCAGTGAGGGGTGTACATATGATTCCTCACAGGGGTAATGATACTGCTTAGCAACTTCATCCCTATACCGTGATTAGATGTGGGTGCAGAGGAGTGTAGTCCCTGCTTTCAGACTGCATTCTAACTGCACATATAATACACATGTACCAAGTTTGATGATAATTCGTCAATCGGTTCATGAGATGACGCGATGACGAGATTTTTGCACACATAATGAGACCTGGGATATCATAGGCTTAAGAGGTATGTGACCTTTGACCTCATGAACCCAACATATGATTAGTTCATGGGATCATAATGATACATACAGACCACGTGCAATGCATTCCGTCAATTGGTTCTTGAGAAAACGCGATCTCGAGAATGTGAAGTATATACGTACGTGCGTACGGACAGACCCGAAAAAACCCCACTTTGTTGCGGATGCATAAAGAAAACTTACAACAGTCTGCACCATCTGAATTCGGTCTTCCCTCATCCGATCCACATAGCCGAAGACATCCACCCTGCCGGTCTCTCGCATCATATCCAGCATGTTGTACAGGGTGAGGAATGTTCCTGTCCTGCCAACACCGGCACTATATTTAGAATTTAAAGAACAGCATAACAGTTTAGAATATAATGGCAGATTAACAACGAAATTCGGATGATTGTAGTTTCAATTCTCAAGGCTCCCGTCTTACGAGTGACAACACCCAAGGTATGTCAGATTCGCATATGAGATTATTCCTAACAACGTGAATACACAACAGGGGGAGTGGTCCACAAATATCAGAGCATATGCTGCTAATTTGAACCAACATCATTGCCCCATAGAAATAATTGAATGTTGTAGTATCTTTAACTTTAAAGGGATCTAGTAACTTTGTTGACATGTGCAAAAAGTGATGAATGGTTAATGCAATGTATATTGTTTATTCGTTGGGCATACGTTTCCGATATCCGTTGATATCTGACCGGGCCATAAGTCCCTTTAAGATATTATTCGCCTTATTTAGCATCTTACGTTGAATGCATTAACATCGTTAAATCTTAAATTGATTTTTACTTTAAATACGATTGCAGACTGCCCTCTACAAACTCATTCCCATATAGGTGTGTGCACAGTGAAAAATATTCATAATGTAATCGAACTGAGTTGCGAGGCAGAAAAAAATATAACCTACCAATTGTGAACTACAATACCAATAAACTAGAGGCACAGCGCCACTACGTGGCAGCCATAACAATTTTTTTTTTTGTGGAGAAACCACACTTTCTTTGCTCATGTTTCTATTTTACATTATACACTCATGGTCAGTTTCACTATGTTTGCAAAACAATTTTGTTTAGATTTTTGACTAAATACAATGTTCGTACTATACCTGCAGTGGACTAGCATTGGTTCATTGTGACCTTTCCCGAGGATCGCCAATTGGTGTTCCTTGACCACAGTTATGAACTCGATGAGAGTTGCATAAAGCTGTGGCACACCCATGTCAGGCCACGACACGTAGTGGAAGTGGGTGATAGTTCGCTCGGAAAGTTCATCAACCTCGTAAGTACTCTCAGGTTTGGTCTGAAACGGTTTATGAAAGCAATATTAAACATATCATGTGCAGTCTGTTATCGATGTTCAAACTAATCTAGGCCCCGATGCAGAAAGAGTTGCATTCGACGTGCAAAATTGCAATTAATTGCAAAGTGAGAAAATATGCACATTAATTTGAACCAATCCGATTGGCGCATTTAGTCGCATGATCTGATTTTACAATCAATTGCAATTCTGTCTGCAACTGGGCCATGATGTCAATGATTTGATGTAATATTCGTGTGTGCCTCTTTGGTATTCGTGATGCTGTTTTGCTATAATACATTGATATGATTGGATGTATCATTGTACATGATAAAGATATACTTATGTATTCGCAGTGCTCTATAGGTATTAATTGATCGATATATTTGCTTTCTTGTGTACGATAACCATGTGATAACGATATACTTCTCTTAAACATTGGTAATGATCTATAATTGGTCAAATGGATCGATATGATTTGATATGATATAATGTTCTATTCTTTCGCATGTTAATCGTATACTTGTCTTCTGTATGTGTGATTTTATATTGGTTCACTGGATTATCTACTGCATGCTTATTTACCTTAAAACATGAATATTCATAAACTTAGTCATAAAAAGGAAATATTCAACAATGACATGTATCCAAACATCATCCTTGTGAATAACTTCTTGCAGACAATTGGTAAAACAATATACAATACACTACCTATAATCTACAGGAGTAATCACTTCACATTAATTTTTATTAAAAAAATGTAAATAACCTTTGTAATGACGATTTTGCGGACAACGTGGTCTGAGAAGTGCGTTTCGTCAGTCAGTAAAAGAGTAAAGTCGCCAAACTTCTCTGCTGACTTAATCTCCGCTGGGAAGTAATGCCTGCATTTGTCCTGAGAAAAGAAAACAAATTTTATATTACTATAATAATAACTATAACAATACTTTGGGGAAATGTGTCAACTTCTTGTGAGAAAGTATAAAAACACATAACGTGAACCTCAATTCGAGATATATATCAGTTTACAAGGATCGCAAATTGTATTTGTTTAACAACATTTCTTATTCTCCATGCAGATTAAACTCTCCCTTATTTATGAAGACAATATTGTTTTAAAATTTGCTGCTTAAAGTTATTTATTGGCACTGTATCACAAAACAACATAAATCTACGGAAGAAAATGTGCTGGATTATCAGTATAGCGACCTATTGATCCATTGTGTTACAGATGATAGTTGTGCAATTATGTATTATCACGTTTTAAAAAAATCATTATTTCATTAAGAACGCTTTTATCATAATACCAGTGGCAGCACGAGACAGTGGCATAGGGGCAACAGCTGCACCCCCCCTCCCCCCCCCTCCCCCCCCCCCTCCCCCCCCCCCCCCCCAGTCGGTCAGATTATATGGTTGTTGCTTGCCAGCTGGTAACAATCCATGTTTTTTGTTTTTGTAATTGTTAGTTTGTCAGCTGGACACAATGATTGATCTGCTGATTGTCATCCGGTTGGAGACCCAGTTACTCTCGCCCCCCCCCCCCCCCCACCCTGAAAGACATTGCCCTATCAAATTATACATTGTATTAACATAATATGTTAATATAATGTATAATTTGATAGGGCATTTGATATTTGATATACATCGGTATAATACAAACCTTTCCAGCTTCGACATAGTTAGTGACCATAACTATTGTTGATATGTTTTCCTGCCAGATCATTCTAAAGAAATCTCCAATAGATGCCGCATTAGGAGCTATGAACATAATAGGCAAACACACTGTTAGAACAAATTGAACAAAATACTTCTTAAATCAGGTTATAAGTGTAATCCACGTTAACATAAATAAATACAGGTCCATAGCCACTACATGCGCTCTAAATCCTTGCGACGGGTGTATTATCGGACGAAGGAACGTTCCTCAGGGTAAACGTACATCATGTACATTAGGTGTGATTGACCCCAAAAAGCATGTTTCGTAACCGGAATTTAGAGCGCACATCGTTTATAGCGCACGATTGCCTATTTTTGTGTGCGTCCCCAACGGATGCAGTACGACGAACGCGTATTGTGATGTTGTGGTTGTTCGTATTTTGAATGTTTGAGGGTTTGCGTACTATGATGAATTTATTAATTTTATTATATTATTGTATTGATTATACTATTGTATATAATTATCATTATTAGTAGCAGTAGTTGTAGTAGTGGTACTATTAGTAGCAGTAGAAGAAGTATCATTCTTATTACATATTATTATTATAATACATTTGATAAAATGATAGGTCAGGTACCTTGCGATGCGATGTAACACCGGTTTCCTTTGTAGTCCTGTAGTCAAAAGTAACATCAAGAAAAAGGATTGATTTGTTTTATACAGGGTGGCCCAGAAAAAAACGGAACGGGGGACTTCCCAAAATACAGTAACACAATTATTATGTCCATCGGATAGGGTGTCTTTTCCAATGAAAATGATACCAAGAACAGTCATTTTGGTTGAGACGTTTTTGTTCTAGGGCTCTGTCAGTGACACCATGTCAGGTTCCGTTTTTTGTAAATTTTTACCTAGTCAGGGCCAGTAAAACCGCACGCACCGCCTTTCATATCGTACAACACAGCGCGCCATTGACAGTGTGCACTCAGCCGTGTGCCGAGATAATGTGCATGGTATTACGGGCAGTGAGTGCGGTTTTACTGGCCCTGACTAGTTAAAAAATTTGCACCTGACATGGTCTCACTCACAGCGTCCTAAAACAAAAACTACACGACCAAAATTACTGTTCTTGGTATCGTTTTTCATTGGAAAAGACACCCTACCTGATGGACATGAATAGTTTGGTACTTTATTTCGGGAAGTGCCCCGTTCCGTTTTGTTTGGGCCACCCTGTATAAGTGAAGTGCAGAAGCCATTGGCTTTCATAAATTGTACATCAAGAAAAATTAATAAACATAATGGTGATTTGTTATTGAATATCGAGTTACGTCTTACATCAATGTTACAATTCACTTACAAACCGAACAAACGGCCTTCCCTAATTCTAATTCAATCTTTATAGAGTTTAAGTACAACATAGAATATTCTTGAAACACCTATACACAGTCTAAGTCACCTCTAAACTAGAATGGTTAACTTGCCTTTAAGTAGCTGGCGTTGTAGTAATCTGACAATGGGTCGCCGTTGATCTTCTCCAAGACAACTCTCGTGTGATCATCTATCAAATCAATTATTTAAGTAATGATTAATGACATAGTAGTATGGTGAGGTTTGAAGCTATGATATTTAGATCGTTATTATAACATGGTTTACATTGTATTCAAGTAATAATGTGATCCACTTTGCAAATTACAGTATTATTTCACACTGTGATGACATATACGTTGTTCCCTTCTGAAAAAAGACATGTAAGTAAATTTTCTGGATCTCTTCTATTACATTATTAAAACGATTGATATATGAGAATATCGATATAGATCACATGCAATTAATGGATACAATATAAATCCGCGTCCACAGTGCCAATATACTAGTACATCACAAATCGGTTTGAACCCAATATTTTGTTTGGAAGAAAACATAACTCTTTATTAAAGTAATGTGTGATGATCGCCAGTAGCGCATTTTACCTTAAACGGGGAATTGCATGGACAAATAAAAATACATTCATTGTTATCGTAGTATAATCATTGACATAGATCTGTGCCAAAAGGTACTCAGAGCAAGGAATTCGGGGTTAATCACGTGGATATTATATTTACATGGAATGATATTTCTGAAGCGGTTCCTCTTCTTGAACTCCTCCTTGCTTGCAACCTTCCATGGATAGCGCTGCTCCTTGTTCAACAGCTGATAAAGAAAAAACATGCGACGATGATATACAAGCAACATTCTAAAATCACACTTGCCCGGGGCAAGTCATTCAGATCCAGTATGATACGTAACGTTTCAACGGTCGTACCATGGAATTATCCCTGGTCGTACATTCACTGTTACTGTAGAGACAAGATACAATTTACAATAGGTATAATGTACTCCAAAAAGATTGTAATGGTTATTTCATTATTTCGATAAGATTGTCGGTGGCTGAATTAAATTAGCTTATTAAGACGATGTTTCCTCCTTTTGATAATGCTTAATTGTTTTGTGTTATATCAGTTATTCGAACTGAAACTAATATTTATATATATGCTTAATTGTTATGTGTTATATCAGTTATTCGTACAGAAAGTAATATTAATCTATTATTTTATATGGAATGGAAAAACGACGAATGATTGTATCTGAGTTGCAAATCTTACTTCGTACTCATTCGCGGCCTTGGTTTTGCTCCCAGTTCCCTCGTAGTACGTATGCAGATCAGCAACGCGGATCGGTCCTGGTATGGTCGTGTTCTCGTAGATAGTTCCATCGACGTCATCGTTGGTGACAGGTGGGACTACGGCGACTGGCTTTGGCTGCGTGATAGGGGGCTTGGGACCTGGTTTCCCCTTCATGGGCTTCGGTGACTGGGGTTGAGGCGGAGGCTCTTCATCATTCATGCCTTTGTTGTCAAAGCCTCCGATCTTGTCCCTTTGTTTCGAAGCTACATGCAAATTTGAATTTGAATTTGAATATGATATTTGTTTTGGTATTATTTAAAGGGATCTAGTTACATTGTCAAACTCGACACAACTTTTTAGCAGTTCTCATATATTGCTGTGTTAATAGAAGCATGGCAACCCTTTTTCGAATGTCTCTCTCGTTAAAAATATGCTTAAGATTGAAATATATAAATTTGAAAGTCTACCTGTTACCGATTAAACTGTGTACAACCATATATTAAAATGGGTAACCAAATATCATGCACTTTTCATTTCGCCCATTATTTAGCCATGTATAACATTGGACATATTAGACCACAATAAACAAACATTTTATCAACCCGTTGCATATTTCGATATATTGCACGTCACTATAGTAACGTGCAATATAATAGTGTTATATTGAATGGTATAAGCTTTCCAAAGAGAGCCAGCTTGTCAACATAATTATAACAAATAGTACATGCTTCTTGTCGTTGAATATTCCACAATACATACATTTTGAATTTGACACGTGTATTTACTCGGCAATACGGTCTTCATGAAATATAAATGCACTCGAACAATTAAAAATGCATCGGTGTATATTCTGGTATATTCAACTCAAAGCTATGCACTATTTGTATACTATGGCATGCCAATCTAACATAGTCTACCTCCATAGGTTACTCCTACTTCGTCCTTTGGTTGATTTGATCTTCTCCTGTGCAAACAAATGATAATACAAAGTAATTATTTATGAAGTTGTGTTGTTGTTGTTTTATTTTTTTAGAGAGATAATTATATTTAACTTATTGTAAACTTAGAGTATAATGGTCGGGACTTCCTTGAAGTAATTCGCATTAAATATATTAATTTACAATTTTTGCATATTTTTGAGTATAATGTTTGTTTGCTTTTTGGTGATTCTTTTCATATTGTAAATGATCTGAATTTCATACTGGTTTATACACGGATTTGAATTTAAATAAATATATTTCCACTTTAACTTCAAATACCTCGATTCAAAACGTTATGCTTCTTAGACTTATACAACATAATGTTGATGGTAGGAAACGGTGTTTGAAGGGATAGTTGAGTTTCGGTAGAGAGAGTACAGTTTTGGTCAAACTGAATGTTTAGTAACCAAAACCTGCACCGTTACGATACAAACTAAAATGTATAACTCCACCATGCTCGAAAGGAATACAAAATTACAAATGACTAAGTAATATCATTCAAAAAGAGCCGTTAAAACTCAAGAGGGCACTTTCTCAAAACTCATTGGTTACATCCATCTTAAATCAAATATTGTGCATGTGATGTTTTGTTGAAATAGTGACTTGATAGAGACATAATGAACAACTACATGTATTTAAAAACCTCTTTTGTAAATTGTTGAAAAGAGGAAGCATTTATTTATTTTTTTTTACGGCTTGTTCAAAATTCTCTTATAATTGTGGGGCCCCACAATTATTACAAATAGTTATGTTCATGGATATTTCAGCAAATTCTGAATCGAATTTGATCAAATACAGTTTATTCTGTTCTGTTCTTTCAAATTTGACACTCATCATTTTCATTATCTCTCAAAAAAATTATTTTGTGTAGCGCCCACTATACAAAAAACTCAATTATCACAAACCTGACATTACGCTTTTGATAAATGATAAGTACAAAATCATTGATTCTGAATACAGAATTGTTTAGTCAATGTTTCAATATTTGACAATGTTCACGATCGTCTTTTTATGTGTGTTCTATTTATGACAAAACAAATGAATATGATTTACACAGAAGTAAATATTTACGCTGTAATACAATGCTAGCTAGGACTAAGTTTTGTTTTCAAAGAGAACCAACACATGAATGTATTTCTCTAATATATAAAAGGGAAAAGGTTTAGCAGTCTATTTTACCATTATAATATAATGTGTTCATGGGTCTGCAGAACAAGACTTGTCATCTATTCTCTAGTAACTTATAGGTTGGTTGAACTTTATATGCCAATATAACTAGTCTGCGAATCTGCAGACCCATGAATGTTTGTTCGCAGTAGTTTTGATTATACCTTTTGAATACATATTTTGTGAGACACATATTTCTAATGTTGCTCGTTGAATGGATTACTAAACATAGTCACTTGTATATATCAATGTAGTATTCTGGGGTGTTGGGTCCCTTTGAATAATATACTGTGTGAGCAAACCTGAGGATGAAGAAGACGAGAAGAGGGATGAGGATGAGGATGAGGATGCCCACAACAACGCCTCCTGCGACAGCCGCCAAGGGAGCAACGGTAGCGATACCTTTTGATAATTAAAACAAGACCAACATAATCATTATAAGACGTTACATAATTATATTGAACCTTATATTCCAAAGTTAAAAGACAAATTATAGACAAATAGTTATATGCGTCAATGTATGTACATGTACATCTTCATGTACATAATATATCATGTGTGTTGTCATCGGGTCCCGGTTTACTTACTTTTTAGTAATGTGGCTTCATAATTACCTACAATATTTTCATGATATATTTCAGAACATTATTATTCCATGATTTCTCTTGAATAAACATAATAATGTCAAAGAATAATGTGTATACAAATTGCAGTCTTTTGGTTTTATTAATCAAATTGAGCTTTTCCTGAAACGTGTGTTATCATTTTTAAAACTAGCTCTACTTTGAAGTCTTTTTTCATAGAATCTTTGCGAAGTTGCTATTCCCCCACTTTCATTACCTCCAGTCGTGGCATATACCGGAAGTGACCATTCACCATTCCCGGCGCCATTTATCGTTCTGACCTGGACAGAAATTGGACACAAAACACGCATTTTATTAATTAGCACATAACCATTAATAAATGCAAATTTTTTGGGACAATTTCTTTTACAATAAAATACAAAATCTATAGTAAATTGAGTTCCTGTGGGTTTGTGTTTTTCTATGTTTTTGTATACGATCACATTTAGGCATCTACTGTAAATATACCATGAACATGTATGGTTAAAAAAATCACCATTACTGGATCTTTGAATTGGCTCTTGTAGAAATTAAATATGCAATAGAATAATGCAAAACGATTTTTTTTGTTAATCATTTATGGAATACATCATAAGAAAGGGGTAGAACACGTACATTACATTATGTTAGTTTGTATTTGTAGTTGTATTTTTTTTTATTTTAAGAAATCAAAATTAAACACATACAAAAAGAACAATAAATGTATACACATTATAAACTGTTAATAAATTAAATGTTTTGGAGGGGTGGCCAACTGAACGCCTTCTTTGGTGGTATTTAAAGTCATAGCTCGTCTGCCATGGGGTCCCATAATAAACAATGAATTTCAACAATTTGTTTGTCTATTCCCATTATTTTTGACTTTGTCATTACATTCGCTAAATAATCTGTTTTTACTTGATGACGTGTGTAATCTGTTTGTATAAGGAAAATGTCGTAAACACGTAAATAAGGTGAAAGTTCGACACAGTCAAGTAGAGCGAGTTTGCACCTTTAATAGTGAGTTATCTTTTTATTTCAAATTAGATCCGTACATACGATATGATTACAAGCAACTTACTAGAATAGAAGACACCAGGTTTTCTTTTTGACTTACTTCAACGGAGTAATTCGTATTAGTCGCTAGCCCAGTAAGTGAAAATGTTTCTTCTGCCGCAGTCGATGCCACTGGTACAATGTTAGCAGTGACATTAATATCGCCAGACGTGGTCATATTTCGAATCTGGTATTCCCTAATGTCCCCATTCAGATTATGAGGCATGGCAGCAGTCCAGGATATGTCCAGTGAATTCTCGGATTTCCCCACAACATTGACATTTTCTGGGGGTGGTGCGTCTGTAAATGTGAACAATAGGCACGATCATTCGTAAGAATAGCTTATTGGTGACCAATTGTGGTAAATATGCACCGAACTATATATTGCGTACATAATTATTACAAATAATTATACAAATTACAAAATAAATTAAAGTCAAATTGACCATCAATTCTAGAATCTGACATATTGGTCTTAGAATATTGTTGTGACTGAAAAACAACCGTTAAAATGGCCAATAAAAACTAACGTACCCCTACCTAGAAACGGTATAATTCAGTCAAAACATGACTTGTATAATTATAAAACACCCATCATCCCGTCACGTCTCATCTCACCCTGTAGTGTATTTCACAATGGAGGATAATTTCTCATTCTCTGACATAATTGTAATTGTTTTCCATTTGTGTTAAAAATCCGTTCAATCAATATAACATATTTGCTCACTTTCTTCTCGTGTTTTCACAGTCAAGGACTCGCTTCTTCTGCTTTCCGCGTCCTTATTGGATGACGTCATAGAGATGGTGTATCCTTTGTAGGTTTCAAGGTTCTCTAGTGTGTATGACGTGATGTTCGTATCCTCTATGATCTTCAGAAAGGTACCAGTGGCGGATGAGTAGTGAATTGTGTATATTTCAATACCACTCCTGCAAGCACCTGAATCGGTAGGGTTCTGTTTTGACATATATAATATTGTAACATTAACGTGTAGTTATCACAAATTGTTGGGATCTTCCCGAGAAACACAAAAACCAATATACGCGCTAAATCGTACTACAAAATTACGCTTTATGAATTAGGATTTGGTTTTTATGTAGCCCAAATACTATTTTTTTAAATCAGAGTTGACCCGCAGTTCCCCCATGTCGGGACTACCCCGGTCCTTTTTATGACTAACCAAGATACACTAACACAGTCCTATTCAGGACTACCAAATCCCTCCTTGTCTTACGCGGTGCTACCGCGACCTACTGCATAAATTTAAGCTCGACATTAATATCCTTGCGAAACACACTCCTGTTCTACTCAAATTACCCCGGCCACACTAAATAGCTTCAACACTTATCGATTTGAAACAACATTTGGGGCTTTATTATAACAATATATAACATGTTTAAGCAAAGACAACTTAAAGGTTCTATGTCATGGAAATCACATTAAAACATTTGTTAGCCTATCAGGGATAGTCTTTCACGTGGATTATAAATCCAATAATATTGTCTTCAATGGAAAAGTCAATGAAACAAGAAATCAACTTGAAAATTCAAATTGGGAACGCCCACAATGTCTCCACAAATGTCTCCAGAGTGAAATTATGCAGGTGACCTCATCTGTCAATCACAACTCAGTTACTTATAATATGAACAATACACAAAAGCTGAGCGGCTGCTCACAATAGTATCACATGATTGAATACACTACCAACTAACACAATTTCAATTTCAATAGCAGTTGCCATGTGAGAAAAGCCCAACCATCATTATGACAAGAAAGGCACTGACAAGCCATTGTATGGAAGCATACAGGGCATGCTATTGTGAGCATATTCTTTTTGTCCTTCTTCTTTTTCCATTTAATGTAAGCTGACCAATGATGTCAATAGCTTATCAGTGCTTTTCTTGTCCTTATGCTGGTTGAGGTTTTCTGACATACATGTAGCAACTGCTATTGAAATTGAAATTGTGTGGGTTGGAAATGTTTTCAAACATGTGATACTATTGTGAGCAGGCGCTCAGCCTGGGCGAATGTGCATTGTTCATCTTACAAGTAACTGAGTTTTGATTGTCAGATGAGGGCATATACAGAATTTCACTCTAGAGAGTTTTCTTTAAGAGGTGGGGCTTAGGCTTGCCTTAGCAAGATGAACAAAATGATTGCAAAAATATTTTGAAATCAACAAAACATATTTCGGTTAAACAGTTTACAAATATTTGATGTATACACTACTACAGATAAATAGAAGTCAACATGTCCTCGCATTACATGGCCCCTTTAATACGTTGATTTATATGTAACGATATAAGTTCACATAACAACACTGATTGTTTAAACCACATCAAAACGGATTCATATTTACATTCCATGTCAGTCGAAGTTCTTTGGGATTTACTGCAGTGGCTTCAATTCCAGATGGAGCGGCGCTCGGTTCTTTAAAAGAAATCAAGAAAACAACGATCTCAAACAAATTGTTAATGATAATAGACTCGATTTATATAGCGCCTAATATGATTGATAATTACTTCTAAGCGCTTTACAATGATATAATAATCCCGGTCATAGGATACAATGCAACCAGCACACATTGTGTGCTCCATTTCCACTTAAATTGTTTTGCTGAAGGACAATAACGCAGTGGGCAGGGTCTGAACTCGGGATCTCATGAATAGAAAGCGCACGCTCTACCAATCGTCCCACACCACATCCAAAACTGCATCCAAATGCACAGAAATACTACTCCGTAAAACGAATAAGAGGAAAATATTTCGGCTTATCAAAACTATTAAGTGTCAGACATTATGTTGATACAAACATCAAGAACCGCTGTCCGTTGTCCAGTTCTGGAATCGAGTTTCCTTGCATAATATTTCAAACATAACCCTTATAGCTTTGTTCTGGTTTATATTAAGGGGAATTGCCTTTAATATTGAAAACCTACTCGCACAAAGTGTTGTAGCATTGGTCACCGGTGACCTGGGTCCAGTACCCCCGGTCCCCTCTCTCACTGCAGCCACACTGAACTGGTAATCAGTGTCTGGCTGCAGATCGTTCAGCACGATAGATGTCTCTTCTGGTCCTACTGGCATCTCTTCGGACTGTCCAGTAGGCAGCGTAGATTGGTAGATGGTGTACCCAACAAGTGGAGGATCGCCTATACCATTCCCGTCAGCACTCCAAGCAGTCCACTGCAAACCAATTGTGCTTGAAGTTCCCCCGTACGTCCCAGGAGGGGAAGACACTACTGGCAGAACTATTATGAGGATAAAATGCATTACATACACGTACGTTCACTTGCATTATGTTCATAAAGAGATTGATAATTGTTGAAATGTTGGACTAAAAAAAATGTATTATGGAAGCAAGAACATTTTCGCCGGGGGTGAGGATTTTCGCCCGAATAGCATCCTTCCCAATTTTTAGCTGGGAAGACAACATAAGAAAGAGAAACAAAAGTATATCTCATTGTAGCTGCCCTAAAAATATACGATTTTGCAAAAGATGTCAATTTTTTGAGCTTCCCGAATATGATAGCATTTTGCTTGAAATTACATGATCTTTGCCCAAGTTTGACGCGTTTTCCCCCCGGGGGGGGGGGGGGGGGGTCACTCGCATACTTAAGTGCTACCCACCCGTGTCCGTCAACCTCCGAAAAGGACCCTAATCGCAAAAAAAAATGGCGTATCGCACTATTTCTGAATGGACCCTAACGCGCGTATCGCAGTTTTTCTGTATGGACCCTTATCGCAAAAAAATGGCGTATTGCACTAATTCTGAAACGGGCCCTAATCGCAAAAAATGGAGTATCTCACTATTTCTGAAACGGGCTTTAATCGCAAAAAATGGCGTATCGCACTATTTCTGAAACGGACCCTAATGCGCATACCGTCTTTTTTCTGTATGGACCCTAATGGCGTATCACACTTTTTTTAATGGACCCTAATGTCGTATTGCATTTCTGAAATTGACCCTAAATGGCGTATCGCACCTTTTCTGAAAAGGACCCCAATGGCATAAAAATGGAGTATGGCAGATTTCTGAATGGACCCTAATGGCGTATTATATTTTTTCTGTACGGACCCTCATGGCGTATTGTACTTCTGAAATGGTCCCTAAATGGCGTATCGCACCTTTTCTGAAATTAATAACAATAATAATGTTTTTTTCTGAAATGAATAAAAAATGATGTTTATATAGTGCCTAATATGATTGATAATCATCTCTTAGCACTTTACAATATTATTATTAAATTTACCTTAAATGGCATATGTATCGCTACCTTTTCTGAAATAGAAACTAAAATGGCATATCGCACCTTTCCTGAAATGTACCCTAGATGGCGTATCACACTGTAAGTACTAAAGTCCCTCGACTACGTCTCGGGACTTATTTACTCTTCCCTCAATAGCATTTAAAATCCCTAATTGAGAGTGGAACATTCCGTGCTTTTTCCTCCAACAGCCCTATAATTTGGATTCTACGAATGAAAAACGAATGCGTCCCTCCATCAGACTATATATCGGTCAATAAAAGAGTTTAACCGATTTAGCATAATATTACAACTATATTGTACTTATTCTTGTAAAGGTATTGTGAAGCCGACATTTGTAAAGGTATGTCACGGAAAAAAATCTCAAAAATGAAGAATATGTACATGTAATTACATGTAGTCAGTTTAAGCGAGGTTGGGTTTTTTTTTTGCCTAGTGTGCGGTCATGCTATTCTTATTTGTGCGCGGGTCACGTAGCTAGCGCGGGCCACGGAGGGGTTACGCATAGCGTTGTGCTACTTCGTGGAATCCGTGTACGAACTTCCTCACTGGGTGAATATACATATAATGCACAATTCAAATTGGACGACGGTTTATTAGTTTTAGGTCTATAACTCCACGAAAAAGAGATTTTAAGCCCTATTTTTTTCAGGCATGCTATTAAATGATATTTTCTTTCAGATAAGACAATAACCTCGCAACTTTTAAAATTTGGCTTGCAAAAGAGGGAATGTATTTTAACAACTGTATAACAACTCACGCACTGCGGCAGTCACGGGCGTGCTAACTCGGGACTAACGTGGCGGCGGACGTGTGCGCACTCTAGTATCTGCACAATTCATCGATTTGTATACACGTACGTACGCACGCGCGATTGCATGTTACAAAGATATATCCTAAAAAGATGCGCGAATTAAGGGATCGAATCAGCCTGGGTAACTCGCACCCTTTTTAAAGAAAAACGTCGAAACCCTGTGCACCTAAAAAGGTACCCTTTTTAAAGAAAAACGTCGCAACCTGTGAACCTGAAAAGGTATCCTTTTTTAGGTTTTTGTGCGATCAGTGCTTGAAAAACACCTCTTTTTAAGGAAAACGTCGACGCCGCCGTGTAGCTGAAAATTATACCCTTTCGACGTTTTTTTTTGGACGCGGGTGCGTAGCCAGTCATGTTGAGAGTGACCCCCCGGGGTTTTCCCCCCGAATATTGCCATTTTTAAAACACTCGGTTTTCAGAGCTGCTTAGTTTTTATCAATTCAATGCACACGTTGAATAACTTGTTATTAATTCCACTACATTTAGATATGTGAATAATTAGAACCCAAAACAATATTATGGATGTTGCGTTGATGTTTTTTTTGTGCACACAACCTGTTACTTCAAGTTACCTAGTTCTCTATTACCACTGTCAGTTTCTTAATGTTGTGTCCTCATTGGAATCACACCGATGAATGGCGAGATAACACACCACTTTCATGTTGGCATCTATCAGTATCATAGCGATGCAATACTGAACGAATTCGGAATGTGCAGTAATATAAAAGTAAAGCAATTCTCCTTACCGTAGGCTGAGTAATTCGCTTCCAATATGGCTACTTCACCGACTCCCAAAGTATATAATCTGCAGACATAAATACTAGGAGCAACACTTGTAACAAATTCGAAGACCACAGAGAGCTCATTGTCCATTTTAGTGCTCGAAACCTCGGTTATTCCCGTGCTATCAGAAACCATGTTGTCGTAGCGATATAATCGGACATCTGATTCCGTTGTTAACGAGTCCCCAACTAGTAAGCAGGTGAAGTTTGATGATTGGTAGGGATTTACAGGATTCGATGTAACATTTTGAATTCCTACAGAATGAAGACACCAGAAACACGGCTATATTAAGAACATTAAAGCAGTTAAACATTATAAATTATAGTCGAAGTAAAATTAAAGACACTACATAATAGTAATGCTACAAATCGTGGTCTGCTCACTATACATAATGACCACTATTCATAAGGGGCAACATGTCATAAGGGCCACTATTCATATTATAAGTAAAGGGTCACTATTCATAAAATGAAATTGGGGTCTCTATTCATAATACGAAATGAGGAATTGCGATCCATAATGTAAGAAGAGGGTCGCTATTCATGATACCAAATCAGGGTCGCTAATCATGATGTAAAAAAGGGTCAATATTCATCATACGAAATCGGGGTTGCTCTTCATGAAAGAATTAAGAAAGTCGCCGGTTCTGTTTTTTACGACCAGTTCTTAGGATTCAGAATAGTGATCCCTATGAGAAGTGACCCCGATTATGAATTATGAATAACGACCCTTCCTCTTCATTATGAATAGCGGTCCGTATGCCATTATGAATAGCGACCCTTTATAGCGATCCCCATAGGTGTACCCAGTGGAGGGGAGGGGGGGGGGGGGGGGGGGGGGGGGGGTTCAACACCCCCCCCCCCCCCCCCTTTACGAAATGTAAGTGGTCTCGAGGCCACTTTTAAGTGGTCTCGACCATCATAAACAATGGTCTCGGGCCCCAGAAAACCAAGTGGTCCCGGTCTCTGCCCTTATAAGTTCTTGACGGAACCCCCCTCCCCCCCTCGAAAATGTTGGTCGAAGAAATAACCCCCCCCCCCTTTCCCCCTCTTGTACTCGACTAATTCTTATGCCATTGTAATTGATACCTTGTTCACAGTCAGGTGGTAACCAGTTAGGAAGGCATCCCCCGTTGCATGTTCCTATCACCTTGTCGCAAGCTGAATCGCCGCAGTGACAGGCCTCCGCACAGTTTAGACCATAACGAGGTCCCTGGCAGTCTGTTCATATAAATTGAAAATGAGATAATGCAACAAGGTCTTTAAAAATCAAGTATTTCATGAATGATTTAATTTTTTCCTTTTATGTTTTGACTACATAATACTTGAAACGAAACAAAATTTAAATTGATAAAATATATGATATTCATTCGTATTTGGAATTACAGTAAACATGGTGAAGATTTATGTATCGGCAAACTGGCAAACTATCTGAAAATATCTACCTATTTAGTGGCCAACCTCGTTATATCCGGTGTGGCACGAAGATGTAACCATACCAGCCGTTAACGATATTTACCATAGGCGTAGGAGGCGGGGTGGGTTAGGGGGCTACACCCCTGGAGTTTTTTAAAATGATCACATTCGGGCAAAAAGCACCCCGAAATTCCGGCAAAAGCACGTCATATTATAGGGCAAACATTATATCGTATTTTGGCAAATTGATATCATATTCAGGCAAAAGCATGTCATATTCGGGCAAACTCATTTCGGATTTGAGCAAATTCATATCATATTCAGGCAAAAGCATGCCATATTCGGGCAAACTCATTTCGGATTTGAGGAAATTCATGTCATATTCTGGCAAAAGCATGTCATAATCGAGCAAATTCGAATCGTATTCGGACATCATATTCAGCCAATAGAATGTCATAGTCGTGCAAATTCAAATCGTATTCGGGCAAAATCCATGTCATATCGGGGAAGAGTCATATATAATAAGTAGTTCATTTTTAATTGTGATAACCTTTTTTGGTTTTGTTTTTTTGCTTGTCAGGTGACAATAGGGATAATGGTATTCATTTATACAATGGTATTCTTTATGAATTTGTAGCCTATCAGGGATAGTTTTTCATGTGGATCCCGATTATAACAATATTTTTTTCAATGGAAAAGTCATTAAAACAAGAAATCAACTTCACATTGGGAACGCCTACTAAAAATGTCTCCAGAGTGACATTCTGCCTGTGACCTCCTCTGTCAATCACATCTCAGTTACTTATAAGATGAACAATGCGCCTGCGCTCACAATATTATTACATGTTTTAATACACTACCAACTACACACTTTGAATTTAAATAGCTATTGTTAGGTCAGAAAAGCCAAACCATCGTAAGGACAAGGAACGCACTGAATAGATGTTGTATGGAAGCATGCATGGTAAGCTATTGTGCTCATGTTCTTTTGTCATTTTCTGTTGTCAGCTAATGTAAGCTGACCAGTGATGGACATGGTGTCAATAGCCTCATAGTGCTTTTCTTGTCCTTATGGTGGTTGTATATTCCATAAAATTATAATTGCTTTAATATCATTTCAATACATGTATAATAAGCATTCTTTTTCCAAATTCAGAATGAAATCTACCTGAGCAGTTGACATGTCCATTATACACTTCATATCCAGCAGCGCAGCTCATCCCGGGACACTGTCCAGCGGTATTGTCACAAGCAGTATCGTTTAGACAGTGACACTTCTCAGTACAACTGGGGCCGTAGTAGCCGGTTGTACATGTGTTGGGAACTGTGTGAATGAATTTATTGTTGGAGAAAAAATTATTGCTTCTTTACCTAAACGTGTAAACAGGCACCTTTAAAGGAGTTACCTGTGTGTCAAGCGATAATGCATCTTTTAATAAAAGGTGCAATATTAAGTTTTGTTTTTTATTAGTGTGAACAGTTGTCTATACAAGGCCAGGCCGTGTTAGATGAAAATTACCATCTCATTTATATGGCCTACTATCAGTAGTAATTAATTACACAGAAAGTTTTGAAGGTCAAGACGAGTGTACTATCAAAGTCTACCGCGTTAAAAGTGTCAACTTATGATGACTCGTACATAACATTTAAATTAAAAAAATAATAAACATTTCAAGTATGTTAAAAGTTGATATAATAACTATGATAATATAACATGTACTACCAAAAATGATAATAGACCTTTTCAGTATTTGTTATAAGTAAATTGTGACTAACCTCGATAAGCATTGTTGATACTTGTTAGCTCCATTTGTGAATTTCTTTATTGTTTTAAAATGTATTAAAGTAAAATAACGATTGTTAATACTTATCGAATAGCTATCTAAAATTGTATTTCATTTAATTTCAGTTCAATTAAGTATATATACAATAATGTATATTGATGCAAAAATACTGCTGAAAACTGCTTATCTACTATAATAATGCCGGGTAATAAAATGAGAGTCAATATAGGGCCTAAATTTTCGATCCTAGCAGAATCTTCTTCAGAGGCTATAAAGTGACGGTAATACAAACAGAAACAACATATTATAGGTACACATGCTAAGAAACTGAGGAAGGGGGTGGAAACATGGAACAATGAAAGGGCTGTGAGTGGCCAATTAGACTAGGCTGGGATTGGAGGAAATGCACACAAAGAGGATGTTATGTAACAAGGAGCAAGGGGTTGGAGTGTGGGTCATAGAAAGTTAGAAGGAGGCATGATCAAATAAGTACCATACAGGATGGTAATTAAGACATGAATAGTGAATGGAGGCAAGATGTGAATGGAGGTGAGATGAAAGGGCTTATAGTAAAGGAGGCCAGAGTGGCCACAGAAGAGGGAGGTGTGTCTGTGGGGGGGGGGGGGGGGGGGGGGGGGTAAACAAAGGGGAGCTTAAGTGGAGGAGATGGGATTAATGAAGAGTGGTGGTAGGATGAAAAGGAATGCTGATGGGGAGGGGGGATAAGAATGGGTGATGATCAATGGAAATATGAAGAATGAACAAGAGAAAGAAGGATGTACGAAAATCAGACAATGCTTATGTACACAAATGGAACCCTGTAGAAAAATGTAAAATGAAATGTCAGTTAATTATTACTTAGCAAGATATATACATGATATATATATATAAGTATATTGGGATTTAAACAATACATGAGAATAATTACAACATGACAAATAAATAAGTCTTATGAAACTAATGCAGCTGGCTTCCGATTAGAGTCCTGTGGGAAAACAGAAAGTGGGAGAAATGTAGATTAAACATACTTAAAAAGTGGTGCATGCGATATATCAATAAACAGATGAGATATACAATATGTACAACTATATACAGTATCAAACTATAACAAATGATAATCTAATATGGAGAAAAAGTGAGAGAATTGAAAACTATAGTTGAAAATCGAGCAAAACAATGCATGGAAAAGGATGGGGAATGAGAGCTCCTGCTAATGAATGAGTGGGAAGCCTGTGGGAAAACAGGAGAATAATGAATGTCAGTTAAACATACATGTAGGTGAACAAAGTGTAAACGTGATACAACAAAAACATGCGAGTATACAGGTTATAGTACAAATCATACCAAGATATATCGTACTAATGTGCAAAGCTTAGTAAATGTGAATACAGATGCGTCATTTGCAAGGTTCATCTGTCTCAGGGCGATTCTTTCACCAGCCACTCTAACAACCTCTCTTTTCACACCAAAGGTAACATCATATGCACCACCACCAACGTTGTTTATCTGATCACCTGCCGAGTCTGCCGCATCCAGTATGTAGGTGAAACCAAGACCACTCTCAAGAGACGCTTCTATGGACACAGATCCACCGTCCACACATCCAAGCTCGACACCCCAGTTGGCCATCATTTCAACCTACCGCAACCATTCCATTTCTGACATGATTCTACAGGGCATAGAATCTCTAGGTCCAGACTCACTACGATCCAGCAGGGAGAAACACTGGATGAGATGTCTCTGCACCATCCAACCACGTGGGCTCAACATTCAAGAAGGCAGTGTTTAGCTTCATCCTACACATTCTCCTAATATGCTTGCTATATTTGATTTGTTTTGTTTTGCTTCCATTATCATTTCTCAACATATGTCCATGCATTTACCATCACACTACTCCATACTTGTTTTTTTTTTTTTTATTATTTACCTCCTCTCCACGCTCCATTTTAGATAAATTGTTGTATTGTGCACATTTACTAAGCTTTGCACATTAGTACGATATATCTTGGTATGATTTGTACTATAACCTGTATACTTGCATGTTTTTGTTGTATCACTTTTACACTTTGTTCACCTACATGTATGTTTAAAGGGGTAGTTTAGTTTTGGTAGAGAGGGCGCTGCACATCACAATTTTTTTTGTGAGGTAATGAAAAACTGAGTGTCGAATTTAAGAGAACATGCAATTTTAATGGCAGAATAAACTTTATTTGGTCAAAATCGACCCAGAAACGGCTGAAATATCAATAAATATATCTGATCTTATAATTATTTGGGCCCAAATAATTAGATGATTTTTTCAAAAAAATTAAAAAATGCTTGCACTTTTTCAAAAATTTTCAAAAGCGTTTTTAAAATAGTTGTTGATGATCTCTCTATTTAATCATTATTTCAATAAAACATCACATCCATAATTTTGTATGAAAAATGGTTGAAACCAATGCCTTTTAAGAAAGCGCCCTCTTGTGTTTTAATGGCTCTTTTTGAATGATAACGGGCTTTTTACTTAGTCGTTTGTAATTTTGTATACATTTCGAGCATGGTGGAGTTATAACTATTACAGTTTATAATGTTACTGTCCAGGTTTGGTTACTAAAGTTCAGCCTTACCAAAACTATACTACCCCTTTAACTGACATTGATTATTCTCCTGTTTTCCCACAGGCTTCCCTCTCATTCATTAGCCGGAGCTCTCATTCCCCATCCTTTTCCATGCATTGTTTTGCTCGATTTTCAACTATAGTTTCCAATTCTCTCACTTTTTCTCCATATTAGATTATCATTTGTTATAGTTTGATACTGTATATAGTGTACATATTGTATATATGCTCATCTGTTTATTGATATATCGCATGCACCACTTTTTAAGTATGTTTAATCTACATTTATCCCACTTTCTGTTTTCCCACAGGACTCTAATCGGCAGCCAGCTGCATTAGTTTCATAAGACTTATTTATTTGTCATGTTGTAATTATTTTCATGCATTGTTTATATCCCAATATACTTATTTATATATCATGTATATATCTTGCTAACTTATAATTAACTGACATTACACTCTCATTTTCCACTTTTCTACAGGGTTCCATTTGTGTACATAAGCATTGTCTGATTTTCGTACATCCTTCTTTCTCTTGTTCATTCTTCATATTTCCATTGATCATCACACATTCTTATCCCCCCCCCCTCCCCATCAGCATTCCTTTTCATCCCACCACCACTCTTCATTAATCCCACCTCCTCCACTTAAGCTCCCCTTTGTTTACCCCCCTCCCCCCAAACACACCTCCCTCTTCTGTGGCCACTCTGGCCTCCTTTACTATAAGCCCTTTCATCTCACCTCCATTCACATCTTGCCTCCATTCACTATTCATGTCCTTAATTACCATCCTGTATGGTAAGTACTTCTTTGATCATGCCTCCTTCTCAGTATCTTTCTATGACCCACACTCCAGTGTTGTATCCGAGTCCACCCAATCCGAGTCCGAGACCGAGTCCGAGTCCAGACTGTCCGAGTCCGAGACCGAGACCGAGTCCAGACCATCCGAGTCCGAGTCCGAGTCCGAGTCCAGACCATCCGAGTCCGAGTCCGAGTCCGAGTCCAACTCTCTTTTTTTTTTTTTTTTTTTTAAATTTTACATTGATTCATTTTCTTTTCCAAAGGCAATTGATCTATCACTCAATCACGTGATTAACCCTAGATATAATGTGTCACATAATATGCACTCATTCAGGGTTCTACACTCACGTTTTTTTTAACTGGCCCTTTTGGGCCAGTAGAATTGTTTCAATTATTGTATGGGTATATTCGTTTTATTACTTATTATTGCGTTATCACCCGACGTTGTGAAATATTATGTATGCAAGCGAGCGGAGCGAGCTTGAAAATTTTACATTTTTCACAGCGGATAATTGCCATTTATTTCAATTACTGTATGGGTATATTCGTTTTATTACTTATTATGGCGTTATAATGGGTCATACAATCACCCGACGTTGTGAAATATTTTGTATGCGAGCGAGCGGAGCGAGCTTGAAATTTTACCTATTTCATTGCCATTTGTTTCAATTATTGTATTGGTATATTCGTTTTATTACTTATGATATGGCGTTATGAAGGGTAATATAATCACCCGACGTTGTGAAATATTATGTATGCGAGCGAGCGGAGCGAGCTTGAAAATTTTAGCAATTTCACAGCGGAAAATCCCAAAATCCCGGAGAAAATGAGGGAGAAAAGAGGGAAAGGAATAAATTGAAAAGGGACCCATGTCTAAGGGTTTATTTTTTTAAATAGGACCCATGTCTAAGGATTTTGTTATGAAAAGGGGATCCATGTCTAAGGATCTTTCTTGAAAAAGTCATCCCCGTATACCCAATATACCCCCCCCCCCCCCCCGGGTGTTTGATAGCCGAACATATTCAGAATCGCGGTGTCAATTCATAAAAAAAGACAGTATAAAATGAAAGCATACCTATCAAATATAAGCTTGGGCTATTTGTTATGGATTTGTCACTTGCGTGTCCATTCGTTTCCCACAAAGGTGATTTTTTGCTCACTTTCTTGTCGGCTGTCAGTTCATTCGCGATCTCTTTTTCAAGCAACAATCGCTTGGTGGATTGGATAGAATATTTGGCTTGTTTCTTGCAGAATTATAGCACAGAATAGCCAATATACAAATATACAAAATATACGGAAATTGGCCGGTCTCGAGCTGGACTCGGCCCGAGTCATCGAGTCCACGACCTTCGAGTCCGAGTCCGAGGCCGACTCGAGACCAAGACCGGCCCTCGAGTCATACAACACTGCCACACTCCAACCCCTTGCTCCTTGTTACATAACATCCTCTTTGTGTGCATGTCCTCCAATCCCAGCCTAGTCTGATTGGCCACTCACAGCCCTTTCATTGTTCCATGTTTCCAGCCCCCCTTCCTCAGTTTCTTAGCATGTGTATGTGTATGTGTATTATACATAATATATATGTTGTTTCTGTTTGTATTATCGTCACTTTATAGCCTCTGAAGAAGATTCTGCTAGGATCGAAAATATAGGCCCTATATCGACTCTCAATAATGTATATTATCAGTTGTTGGTATATTATTGTACGTACTTTGGCAGTTTTCCCCAGACCAGCCATCAGCACAACCGTTGAGGCACATCCCGGAGTAACGGTTACATGCAGCACCATCCTGGCAATGGCAGCTTTGCGTGCATCCAGCTCCATATTCACCTTCATCGCATGCTGCAGAAAGCAAGTCATATGATATTAAATGTTACATTAAATTTAGTGGCGTAGCGTGATAGGACTGCTTTTGGTTATTATTATCGTTAGAGGGTGAACAGACATTTTATTTGATACATAACTTGGCAATTTTGGCCTCCTGGATCCCATGAAATCCTACGTGAACATACCCACATTTTACTAATTCTTACGGCGGCAAAAGATGATGGGAGCGGCCATGTTCTTGTAATTACCCGACATGCTTTGCAAACTCTGACGTATGTGCTTAGGGCCGAACAAAAAGCTTTTCACTTATTTCAAAGCGTCTACAAGTATTCAGACAATGGTTTGAATTGGTGCTATTAAAATGCATTAGTGCATATCATTGACCGTAGTCCGCACAAACCTAATAATGGCGGCCTCCAGTGTTCGCGTGATTAGTGGTATACCCGATAGAGTTTTCACATATTTCTTCCAAAGCAGAAATCTGAGTCGGAGTAATGTTACATATAATAAACAGGCATATTACGATGTATAAAGTAGGATAAACTCTATTCTTGAGTTGCATTGCCCTTTAACGTTATAGAATTGTTCTTTTTCCTTTAACTAAGGGCATAACTTCTGGATGGTGATTATCCCTAAATTCAACTCTGGATTTTCATCTGGATATTATTTCAAAATGCAATAATTGATCATCATGCCGCCGTGACCCAAAACAATCGTTTGAACCCACGACACCATAATTCATATAATCTATTTCAGTATAACAAAATACTTATAACAAAATTACTTATCTCGCATATATTTTTTATGTTACATAGTATTTTAATTAATGTCCAGTGTAAATATTGTGTTGTCTGCAAGGAGTCTAAATCTCCTAAAAAGACCTTGGAAACTTAATAACATACAGCTAATTATTGAATTTCATGTAGATGTTGACTTCATTTACATATGACTCCTATTGATGAGACCCATTATATGTCCAATGTGTTATTGTTTATCATTGACATTTCATTTTAATAATTTCTTACTTTTATATTGTCTGTTGCTACTATTATTTTCTTCATAGACATCCAAATCAAGGGAGTCCGAGACTCCGATTTCGAAAAAAACTAAACACAAGTATAAGTAACCTCCCTATGAAAATTTAAATCAGAACATTATTGTTTTCACACATGCAAGAAAGATCTAGTTCCCGATGCAAATTAGCCTGTGTTGATAGTCATAATAGTGGTGGCTTAGAACTGTTTACAGCCCCAGAACAGCATTTTGTTTTAGGATTCGAATCAGTAATCTGTTATTATATTACATTTTTGTTTTCAATCGTTTATTTAAATCGCAAGCTTCCTGTAAACCAACTTACATAGTATTCATTATTCATCATCAATATACTCAAATTGTATTAAATGTCTTGGTATACGCTTCAAAGTGAACGTTGACGGTATATAAGAGGAGGGCAAAGTCGAAAAAAAGTGACTCTAGGTTGCCAGATCTCCACAACAAGTTTAAATCGATCTTAATTGCAAGTATTTTTAATGAGACAAAATAATTCAGAGGTCTACCTCAAAAGATTTGTTGTGAACACCTCCAAATTCAAGATGGCGTCCAAAAAAGCAGTCGTTTTGTCTTGCTATAGATAATTGGCGAGATTTCCCAAACAACACCTCAAATCAGCATTATTTTGCAGTCATATGAAAGCCAATACAATTGTCTATAATCTGATACCAAACACCGCGGGGTTCGGGATATGTAACACGGTCATTTTTCACCCCATACTCAAATTTTAGGCGTTTTTTCCTTAAAATATTAAATTAATGTATTTGAATAATTACGCACAAATCAATAATTGTATTAGCAGTTGAATTAATACTTTTTAGAAAACTGTCCAATTAAAGGGACATTCCCTCTTTTGCAAGCAAAATTTCAAAAGTTGCGAGGTTATTGTTTTATATGAAAAAAAATGTCATTTAATAGCATGCCTGAAAAAAATTAGGGCTTGAAATATCTTCTTCGTGGAGGTATAAACCTAAATCTAATAAACCATCGTCCAACGGTTAATTGTGCATGAAACGTGTGTTCACCCGTCGAGAAAGTTCGCTCACGGATTCCACGGAGCGCCACACCGCTATGCGTGACCCCTATGCGACCCGCGCTAGCTACGTGACCCGCGCATGAATAGTAGTGGGTAAGCGATTACTAATCAAAATAACCAAACCTCGCTTAAACTGACGACATGTAATTATATATTCTTCATTTTTTAGATCTTTTTCCGTGACACACCTTTACAAATGTCGGCTTCACAATACCTTCGCAAGAATAAGTGCAATATTGTTGTAATATTATGCTAAATCAGTTAAACTTCTTTAATGACCGATAAATAGTTTGATGGAGGGACGCATTGGTTTTTCATTCGTAGAATCCAAATTACAGGGCTGTTCGATCTGATTTTTTGTGTGTGTGTTACATTCATCCCCATCCGTCAACTGGAAACTGTTCAGACGTTTTGTAAAAGAGGGACTGTCCCTTTAATATCAAAAATACTTTGTGAAAATTTCAAGTGTGTACCGTATCTGAACAAAACGTTATAGTTCTTGGAAGTCAGCATTTGAAACGACAAAACTGGTAGTTTTGCATTATTTATCATGCTGTACAGTGTGTCTCAAAAATGTGTAATCTTAAAGGGGAATTCCACCCCAGAAATGTGATGTTTGCTATAAAATGAAGTGAATATGAAGAATCATGATCGAAAATCTGAGCCAAAACGGTAGAGCAATAAACAAAGTTATGACAGGATGAACTTTGCTCCGATTTTTAGTATCGTTCGCAATTGCTATCGATCGTGACGTCACTTGCGAGCTGCAGCCATTTTGACTTCTACATGGAAATTTTACAAAATTTAAATTTCCTTCATAACAAAGCAAATTTATGAGCTTACAAATTCCAAAGAGGTTGGCCCATCGATATTCTTCTATGAATTCGTGAAAACAAGCAGAGAAAATTTAATTTTTAGCAACGAAAATGAGAAATAAGTGTATTTTCATGTACTAAAGCCATGGCGAGTTGCTCGTCAATGATGTTGCATATGGCGGCAATTTTGAAACGATCGCTCATTACTACATGATGTTCAAATAGGTATAACTCCCGTGTTTCTTGTCCGATTTTGATCAAATTTTCACCAATGCTTATTCAAATAACGGATGGTTTTATCAGGCCCGGAATACCCCTTTAAGTATAAGATTTGTATACCAAATAAATGGGTCAATCTCGGGCACCTTCAATTCCAGTTATAAACACATCAAAACAGATAATTATTTCAAAAGAAATCCGATTATTAGTTCGTTTGTCAATTCGTGGTTCTTTGAAGCCTAAATGGAGATAGTTTAACCTGTATTTTGTACTTTTATTCTACCTTTCAATTGTAGATGTGTATAAAACAATTAATATGTCGTTAATGTATTTACATTATTGTTTTCACATAATAAAACTAACCAATCATGTACCATTGGGGGGGGGGGGGGGGGGGGAGGGCTATGGATGG